>JAOTAV010070232.1:0-13619 GCA_026546445.1 Cyclargus thomasi | reverse complement strand
CATATAATAAAAATCTCAAATATGTGTATAGTATAAAAGTATTAAATATATATTTTCCGTTGTCTGGTACCTGTAACACAAGTCCTTCAGGTACTTAGCACGGGGCAGACTGACGTGGTGTGAAGCGTCCATAGATATTATTATTATTATACGGGAGAACAAGAGGTCCAATGACAGTTGATGTTAAAAAAAATGGATGTGATTTTTTGTATATAACTTTTTAGCAACGTCAACGGCAGGCAAGGTAATGATTTATGTGATTCTTGTATGTTTATTCTACGGCTCTGATTTTACCTGAATCATTTTATTTATTAAAATCATTAGAATGGAGTATCTGCAGATATGAAATGATGTTGTAGGTATAAGATGTACAATCAGAGAAGTTGAAACAGGTATAGATCGTGGATCTAAGTAATTTGGTTGCTTTATGTCAAACTCAGCCGTCAATCCCGTGATAGGATTAACATATTCCGATCAAACAACGCAGGACCTTCAACTGGCTCCCTTCAATTTCCCTCATTATACATAATTTACTTGGGTTATATTACTAGGATGTTTTCATAAATATACTGTATTGCACAGTTACTGGCAATAAAGTTAGATGATTGATCGTCAAATTTGTGGTTTTAAAATAAAAAAGTAAACCATTCGACTTGTCGGGGAATTCGAAACATAGCGGTAGTGACTTTTACATCATAATCTGTTTTTATTGAAGTCGTAATGCTGTTTATTTAAATACTTATTATTTGGAAGCTGCAAATACCTTTAAGGGCATTTACAAAATTCTTCATTTTACCATACTAATATTATAAATCGGAGTGTGTAGGTATGTTTGTGTGTTTGTCCTTCCTTCGCAACTTAACGAAACAACCAAACGACCTAATTTATGGCATAAATTTAGTTGAAAGGATGGAGAGTAACATAAGCTATTATATATTTTTTAGTTCGTAATTTATGCAGTACTTGAATTCCTTGCGAGTTAAGCTGCGGCCAGAAGCTTGTTTATTCCTATTAAGGCTTTTGATGAGAATACTAAGATTATCTCAAACAAGGGGATAATCCAAAATCCTAATTAGTCACCTATTAATTCATAAACAAGATAGCCTTAACCAAAAATAATTAATTAAAATACACTTTTATTTTACCCAACCTTGTAGTTAATTATATTTTTATAATAAATTTATATTGCGCAATAAAAATGTACAAAGAAATCAAAAACTAATGCTTCACACTTAAGGTTGATATTTGTGCAGCAATGTTTTGGTCGTTTCGTGAACAATACGTCATCTCTGAGATGAATTTATTCTTCTCCATGCCACTGGCTATTCACTCCATCAACCTCATAACCTACTCCAGCCAACAAAAGTCAAGTCGTAATGGCATCCAGCGAAACAATTGTTAACGGGCTAAAGGCAATGGTAAGACAATAAAATGCCAATAATATAGCCTTAAATGATTTTAATGAAATACTTTCGGACTTGACAGACCTTATTCTACCGGTCTTTGAACGTGAGTATACAATCAAAGACCGGTAGAAGTTCTCAAGTTCCCTATAACACGCAAAAAACTTTATGAAAATCGGTCCAGTCGTTTAGGAGTCATGTGATATAGACATGCACAAAAGAATGATATATTAAAATTTAAAAAGCTAGGTGTCCAAAAACAATAAGCCTGACTGCGCGAACCGTTGGAAATTATACAATGCAACATTAGAATTCGGCGTCAAAAGTCCCCCATTTTAGGTTTTCACTCTCACAATAAATATGAATCTAACGACACATCTCAAGCTAAAACCCATCAAGCCGTTAAGGCTGCAGAGCGTGCTAAACAATTATACATACATATATGCATATTTTCGGAAAACATAACCGTCCTTCTGGCGCAGTCAGGTAAAAAAGCTTACTAATTCTACCTTGAACCTCAAAGCTGCGAACTATCTAGCGCTAACAGATGGCATTCCAACGAAATAATACTCTAAGAGCCTGTTGTACCACTTCCTACAAGTTTCGGATAGATTATCCACCACTTATTTAACAGATTCTCTATACTTTATATGTCAGATGATTTGTGGATAGCCTTATGGAACTTATCAGGAAGTTGTTAATCAGGCCTTTAGTCTAGACATTTATAAGTTTTTATCTTTGATAGTCTTATCCCTAAAAATATGAGTTAATGAGATGACCAATGATGAAATAAAGAAATACCTATTGAAAAGGGTTGTTTCATCAATAAAATGTAAAATCAAAGTATAAATCAATAAAGCTAAATGAAATAGATTTAAAATCAGATTTAAAAGATTGAAGAGGAAAACAAAAATTAATGGATCTAACAAAAACACTTGAACTACATTGGAACTAACAGCGCCAAGTGAATCAATTTCATCTATTAATGGATTTAAAATGGCGGTACTAACGGATAGGATAGTTTAACATGAATAACAGAAGAAATATAATTAAACAAAGTGTATGACTAAACACGAAGTAGGTAGCGTTAAAGAAAGTCATAGAATATCATAGGAAGATGACCATCTTTATTTTGTAGAATTATGTCAATTCAATATTATGCGTCAAATAAAAAAATGCAGCGTGATGGACTGAACGCAATTTGAGAGAAAATGTAAACCTTGTAGCGAAAAAATTTAATTGTATATCAAGAAAAAAAGGTGTGGCTTAACGTCATGATTAAATTTGTAAAAAAAATATGCGTGGCCTACAGGTTGGATGTGTCATAGAGCGGCAAAATTATGCAGGTCTTTCATCTGTCTTTGAATTAACTTTGATGATACATTATACTTCCTGTTCAACACTACGCTTAATGGTCATCGTAAATCAACTGGCTAAATCGTTACAGGTAAACTGACTAAATATTTCAAGTTCCTATAGTACTTCAACATTTATATCTTACAATCAATACGAGCATAAATATAAAACGAGTGCCCATGAACAAAACAATGAATGTAAGTGGACACAGTGCACATGAAAACGCTCACTGATCCAGAACCCTATTGTACTATTGTCCAACAGATCGCGTTGTTTCAACTGCGATATTTCAACTCTAATTGATCTGATGGTGCTAACGACATTATCCATCGTTAGACTGAAACTGTGTAACTAAGCGATAAAGGTGCTAATTTTGTTTCGAGAATTCTTTTAGTCATTTCAACAAATTTTACGGACGTGAAGAAATATACGACCATGGGTCGATCGACCAAAAATGGGGTAATAAAAATAGAGACGCAATCCTTACGAGTGTGTTCATTGATTGGAATTTTAAAGTCGAGCGTAGTGTTTTAGTTAAGTTCGTAAAAATCCTCTAGTAACACGTCAATAATGATAAATCCTTTCATGATAAAGTTTCATTATAAGGCAATATGAATCCCAAATACCAAAATATGCAAACACTTTAACCTAGGAAATAAAACGTACAGAAATCGTAAAAAAGATTCCGGTGAAGAATGAGCGGAGTTTAATTTGCGAGGTCTTAAAGATTCATTTTAGGAGAAGCCGGGAGCATAATCTCTTAAATTATTTACGCTGGAGCTGAATTCTTTAGGAGTTCTGGGAAAACGTGGGTTTTTGAGGAACCCTCAATTATGTGACTACTAATTTACCTCTGAGAAATGGACATTTTTAGACTTGTATTAATTACGTTAAAAGGTTAATAAAGCTTTATTTATCTCTAAGTAGAAGGGTACAATAGGACTTATTAGGTGGCTAATTTCAAGTACAAAGCTAAATTAATTTATGTTTTCGTAACTTTAGATTCAAATATAAGTAAAAATATTTTAAACATTATAACAAATTTACAGCGTGTCACGAACAAATAAATCAAGAGTGCATTGTCATGGTTGAATCAACTTGAAAAGGCCAAACCTATCGTTTGTTGTCCTCAGTCGAGTGCATGTTTAACAAAGGAATGTTATTAACAAGGTTTTAAGATACTAAAAAGTTTGAATTTAGATATTTTAATAACTGTTTCACTTTTTTATATCAAAATCTAGGTGTAAAACAATAACATCTACGTTCAAACTTTTAGTAAAATTCTACTGAATTGGAAGAAAAAGGAAGAAAACAGTTGGTCTTATGAAGTCTGACTCCCGGAGACTATAAAAACTTCCACCAAGTAAATCAAGCGGCAAAGAAATTTAGTTTTCAAGTGATTCAGCCGAGTCGCACGAAGTATTGGACGTAAATTATGTCAGGATATGAGACCTTCGCTGAAAGGTGATAAACTTGCCGATTCAGGTACTTTATGCGTATCGTTAAAGCGTCTATTACAACGTATTTTATGATACTCACTACACTACAAAAATACTGAGAATCGATAAAATTGCTCTTTTATTTGGTATTATTTTAAAGATCCCTAGATACATGTAACGAAGGGACTTCAAAAAATATATAAGTAACACACAAAAGAACGATGCAGACACAAGAAATAGATCCCAAGGCTTTTGACTGCGATTACAACACAGAAACATAACCTAAAATCAAAAAGTCAATACAGGTTATTAAATATTTTACTAACAAAAATTAAAATGGTATGACCATAGCAGCAATGTCGTTGAACCATATAATCCACCTATTCGTTGACGTAATAATGTCATGTTCGATGACGTCATAAGTTTCCAACTGTTTACTCGGAAACATTGAAGGCTGTTCCACCCCACAATCTCCGCATCCCCCTACTCCCACAACCCACAACTTTATCTAGTGATCGACATTCGAAACACATGTAGGACAATCACTACGAGATAATCACTCTAAATCAACACAAACATTGATTTCACGAATAATTAATTGTACTTAATTTATATATCTTAGCTTTAAACTTAGACATTCCTTCGTCGAGCGAGCGAACAAGAAACTGAACTTACTATAATCTCGACTATTTCCAATTATTTTTAGATTCTTACACTGCATTTTATCGTTATCTGTTTAATGTAGTGTAGTTTTATGTTACAATTCGTGTCAATCGTTTAATTTTCGACCCCTTTTTCATCCACGCTTTCAGTGATTCGATGATATTTTACCCCTTCATGGTTGTAATTTCTAAATTGAAATCCATCTCTAATAATTTGGAGTTACCGGTGGGACATAAACTGGAAACTCGTTAAATAAATTTCACTAATGACGATCCAATTTAAGGTCTCATTTGTACCCTTATAGCCTTGGAACCCTTACTGCTTAATTAACGGTCTATTGTCAATTTAAATATTTGGGTGTCTTGAGTACCTACTTTGGTAACTAGGTCAAAACAGTCGCATCGTTTGGCACTTTATAATGGTGGATAGCGTATCACCAAATTTATTAGTCACCACCAACTACACATGGACATTCTTAAAAATATTATGAGAATGTGTGTCTATATTTCTGCTACTTTTCACTTAAACGGGTATACCGAATCAAATAAAAATTAGAAGTGAATATAGTTGTTTTATTTTCGATGAATTATACTGTACGCGCGATAGTCAATTGAGAATGTAAGGACGACGATACGACATACGACAAATAAATGATTTGTGGGGCTAATAATTTATTTGCATCTGCTGAGAAGCAATCAAAGGTTTTTTAATATTAAAACAGAATAATAAAATTCTATGAGATGTTTTATTACAATAATATCTACGGATTTCCATTGTTTTTTTCGCTTACACTTCGTTGCGATTGTCTGACAGCACAAAAAAGTTTTGGCGAGCGTCATTTTGTGCTTAGACTAGAATCGACATTTAAACAACCAGGCCACGTTACATAAGAGCGGTGGAGAATGCAATGAACAATACATACACGAAATCAATTCGGTTTTAGTGGCTGAGACAGGCGAAAAAGCACTGAATCGCTTAAGCCAATATTAAACAATAACAATTTCATTAAAGGCTTTCAGGAAATGTTAAAATATATTTTGGTATAGTACAGAAACTTGGTATATGTGTGGATAGGTCGACTTTATGAGGGAAAATAGTCAGACGCAGAATGTCGATCCAGTCAGTGCACGTAGTAGTTGCATTATAGAAATCAATTCAAGGCATCAAATCCGATTCTAATTTAGTCGTCGCTCAGCTTATGCTGAGCGACTACTATATATGAGTACGTATGGGAGCTATTGGCAAATTAATTAGTAATAAGTTTAGGATTGGTGGCACAATTTCGTGCATTATCATTAGACAGTGGACAAGTTTCCTCATCCACAAAACACGATTAAAGGCGGATTAAACGACATCAGAAATTTTAATTGGTAATCAAAATAAAAGTGAGAAGTGAGAGTTTCACGTTAATTAAAATTTTATTGTGGAACGTGCATGCGTCTATTTTTGTCGCCTCCGCGTTATGTCGTTGAATCTTTATTGCAGAGTATATAAAGTTAACAAGCTTCCGCGATACCTTTATAAAATTGAAAGAAAGAAGTTTAAAAATTAACTAGCTAAATAGTAGTAGGTCTATATGTTTATGAAATAGTTCATAAGCCATAACCACAATAACCAATTCTTACAATTCAAATGCAGGTCACTTTTTCTTTTTGAAACTTTTAACAAGGTAACCAGCTTTGTTTTTGTAATTTTTAGTGTCGATAAAAGGTTGCGAATAAAATAAGTAATATATTTAACAACAAGAGTAAGAGTAAGTATTTAAAAAGTGAATTCTTATAACGTTCAATTCAAATACTGTTGCTAAGATAGGAGGTACATCAACCTGAGGTAGTCGGTTTCGCAGCTTCCTACGGGGGCGTCGGCAGTGCGTTAAAATTGTTAACTAAATTTCCTCATGGTGCGACATATCTGCCGGCGTGCCACAATGTAGCGTGTTGTCTCCTCTTCTATTGCTCAAATAAATAATGACCTGTCTGAAATACTCATGTGGAGTAATTACTACGATCTAGATCTCATCCCGAATAAAACCCAGTCCATCATCATCATAGGTAGCAAACAGCTTATTGTTAAATTGGACTGGGATAATTTGCCAGTAATAAATATTGACGGAGCTAAAATACCTTTTACCCCCTTCGCAAGTTCGCAACCTCAGCGTATACTTTGACCGCACACTTTCGTGGAACACCCAAACTCAAGAACTCCTCAAAAAGCTGTCTGCTGCTACTGCCTCTCTTAGACGTCTCAGTAACTTCTTACCTGTATCCACCAAAATCACCCTAGTTCATGCTCTTTTTTTCCCGATTTTAGACCACGCTGAAGTTTGCTACTGCGGCCTAAACGAACAACTTCTTTCTTCCATAGAGCGCCTACGGAATTTGTGTATCTGTTTTATTTTCGGTCTACGAAAGTAAGATGGCATATCTAATTACCGAACGGAGCTAAAGTGGTTACCTGTTAAGCTGCGTCGGAATACTCATATTCTTCATCTTCTCTACAATATTTTATTTAACCCTAAATGATATATCACTTGCATACTTAAAACGAAACTTTACCTTTCTTGGGCACTTATATCCTACACTTCGCTCAGGTAACAAACTAACCCTGGCCTTTCCTTCTTACAACACTAATTTCTATGACTCTTCCTTCACTATCCCTGCTATTCGTCTGCGGAATGAGTTACCCGAAACAATACAAAAATCTAAGTTTATTAATAGTTTTAAAAAAAGCCTAAAACAATTCTATCTTAATTTGTCTTCATAAGTTCTTCTAAAAACTTCTTCGTAACCTCTATATATTCTATTTTATTTCTTTTTTATTCTATATATTATTTATCTATTAATATTGTTTTAGTTATATTTATATGTGTATTTTATGTAGTTTCTTCTTCATTTTCACTCACGTTTTCGTTCTTTAATTTAATAAGGTTGCCTGGTAGACTGCTTCTAGCAGTAAGGCCGCCATTTCGGACATTTATTTTTATATTTTGTTCTTTTGCAATTGTGACCTTTTTGTTCGAAAAGAGAGTTTTTTATTTATTTTTTATTTATATCTATTCTCGAAGCTGTTACAGAACTTAAAATTCTAGTAGCTTTCTTTCATATAGCTTGAACATGTCTATCTTCTACAGCTAGTCCAATCTGATTTACAATCTGACTCAGTATCTAATTACATGCAGCGCGCGTCGCCTCATTCAATTATGCGTACGAATGGGCCTGGGAAAGTCCTTGTACGTAACACAGTTAAAAACCGTATGTTGCTCCAGATAATATCTTATCGTAGGGACTCAAGGTAGTATTATATCTGAGACTACAGGCTATTGGGTAAAACGTTAGTTGGTATATTATGGATGATAAAGTGCCTGTTTCTGTTATATAGCCACAAAAAACCTTGACCACTAAAAAAATATAACAAATAGATATCACTTCAGATCCAGGGATAACGCAAGGGATGGTTCTTTACTCTGAAAAGGACGATTTTTAAACGATGAGTATAGTTTACACATTCATATCATTTAACAAATTTTCGCACAATTTATTTTTGTATTTTATCTCTTGTGTTGGTATCACAGATCACAATAGGCATTAAAATAATGTTATGGTGCTACCAACAATTCTATGGATCTTATGTATTTTTTTTTGCATCAGTCCATTTTACATAATGTTATTTTACATAATCTATTGTTATAGCGATATCTATGTGGGAGCACTCTAAATTGGAATAATTAGATTGTTATACTTCTTAGAAGACCTTATTAAGAATGAAGATCTGAGACTAACGCCTAACGGTGTTGCTAAGAATACTTAAAATTAAAAGCTTAAAATGAACAAAATTAAAAGCTCCAGCATTAAATTAACATTGTATACAGGGCTTGCTATCCCGTGCCTACTTCATCCTCTCTTAATTCCATACCATCTAACGTTCCATTATTCTGGACCTAGTGTTATAATCTAGGCACTGATCATGCACTTCCGTCAGCCGCTTCCTCTCGTGATCGTTAATCAGTGACCACGTCCACTAATTGTGGTCAATTAACGCCCACGTCAGCAGGTGCAGATGACGCACTGCAGATGGATCTAATTGTTTAAATATCAGATGGTCAGCGTGACCAAAGTTCGAGGAAAGAAGAAATATAAGTGTATATTCTAAAATTTCGGACATTTTCTTGTCTAAAATTCTAATCTAGTGCTACGTAAACTAGTACAATGTCTGAACATAGTATGGGACGAGGATTTTTGTTCTTGAAATGCTATGATGATATAATAATTATTTATTTTAAGAGCGAAGCGGCTTTGGTTATTTTCATATATTGCACGATCGGCGTCGATCATGAAGTAGTCATCTGGACGAATGACATATCTGTCTCTTATCAAGTAAATGTTGAGAAGTATAAAAAAACTTTGTGATCGCTTGTATTGTGGTAACTGGTACTATACCATAATTAGCCTGTGAATTAATGGCCGCATAACATTAGAATCAATTTACTAATTTATGCGTATTTACTACTAACATTAAAATCTCGTCTGAGTACTGTTATAAATTAATTTAAATTTATTACAAATCAACCTTTTTTTAAACCAACAAACAAATTGACGACCTCTGTGGCGCGTTATTAATTTATTTCGCTCGGATTGTTTGCATGACACGCACATAACGACCTCTGTGGGTGAGCGCTTTGGTAGCTCACGCCGTGAGCCGTCGAAACCCGGCGACGGAACAAAATGTTTTTCAAAGTTCCTGGGTCGTAGGTGTATGTTAAATATGTGTATTATATAATAAAAATCTTAAATATGTGTATAGCGACAAATAAAATACTAAAAATATTCAATATATTTACGTTGTCTGGTACCCTTAACACAAGTCCTTCAGGTATTTACCACGGGGCCAGACTGACATGGAGTGAAGCGTATATATATTATATTATAATCTTAATTATAACATAAATATAAAAAGCCACTATGGATGAAAACATCTGTTCAAACTTTCACTTTCAGTTTGACGATCAGCATATTTAAATTATAACTACATTTTGATTACGCAGCATATAATCCGGATCATCATATAATATACAATGTGATTACAATATATTCGATATTGTTTATTCTTCACAAGTTACGAGTAAGCACGAAACAGGTTCTATACGCTGGCTTTTTACTCACAACACCTCTTTGTAGGTCACCAGTAGTCCCTACTAAGCGATCTCGACTCGGACGATTTCACTTTCATATAAGGCCACTCGAAACTATGTAGTTCGCTCAGGAATGTTAATGATTTGTGGTAGAGATATATAGAGGTAATTGACCTCTAATTACCATGAAGGTATGAATAATAAAGTTCTTTGTTCTCTTCATATGCTAATTATATTTCATACGAATTAGTAATTTAGAATGTTTTTGTAACATTAATATGGTACCATATTCATTTAAAGGGTAATAAGAGTTCATCATTTATTAATTGCGTCTTTTGTTTTGTTTATTTTTTAACCGACTCCCAAAAAAGGAGGAGGTTTTTCAATTCGACCGTATATATGTTCTTTTATTTTTGTGTAAGCTCTGTTAATTTAACTATAAATAAATCGTAGATTACGCATAAAATACACACATACTTTACGTAACATCACACAATCATGGTCGTTGGCCATGGAATCGCTGTATGGCCTTACGTCAAAGTTATCTATACAATTTTCGTACGTGACTGACCAACAGTGGCAGAATCGAGTACCGGTGGTAGGGGGCCCTCCCACTAAACGCACCATCGACTGTACGGTGTCAACATTGGTTACGCAATACGGCCTCGGCCGAATATATAGTGTGCAACTTTTTTTTAACTTCCATTCAACAGCCTGCAGATAAGATCCATTTTCGCGTACCACAATAAGTAAGTCAAACTTAAGTTACGCAATGCAAGAGGAAATTCTTTTAGATGGATGTTATTCTTACCGGATTGGTATTGCGAATAACGAAAATATCTCTAAAGGTATTGCTGGTATAGAGTTCTTTGTAAACAATAGATGTAATAAGGGGCCAAGTAGCAACTTTATAGGGCTAAGGGAATTCTTTTTATCCGCTTTTAAAAGATTACAATCCTAGATTACAGTCAGAGACAGTGTTATTTTCTTTTTTTTGCAATTAATGCAAACATGGACGAAGAGCTATTCTCTGCAGCCATAGTTGCGTATTAAAAAAACCTGTACCATTTTTTGTGCTGACAGGTTTTTCTTATGAATAAACGGCGAACAAAAAATCTTTTAATATCGATACCTCTATCGAATCTTTACATTCTGTGCTCCATGACGTAAGCGCACACACAGAAAACAACAGGGATGAAAATCCAATCGAGAAAAATTGATACGGTGCAAAATTAAAAGTAGCCTTATGGGACTTCTCTACCAGAGAGATATCAAGCTTCAAAGAAAATCAGCGTTAAACTGCGCTCCGGAAAGCGAACTTACTCGAGAGAGTCAGTTTTATCAAGGCCTAAGTTCTAACTTCCTATCCCCTATTTGAGAGATAAAGCTATACCCTCGATCGAGCTTATCACCCACAAATAGAATGTGTATATATATTTAATATATTTGTTGTGATTGTTCACTGGCGACGGTATTTGCTTTGTATCAGGTGACGGTTTGCTCATTTTCCGCTAGTTTAATTTAAAAAAAAACATGTAACGTGTCACAAGAACCTGTAGAAGGCTGTAGCTGAAATATCTTACACTTCGTACTACCTAGAGCAACCTTGTACATACAAAACCTGACTCATTCATAACTTACAAGTTGCAGGTAAATTCTGATGACTGTACGGTCAAAGACATATCCTCGCCACCATAAAAGCACCTTATTACAAAGGAATAAGGCGTAGGAAACAAAATTGGACTTCTCAGACCGTACCGCAATATATAATTTGTATAATGACACCGATTATATTAATTGACGCAAACAGGTTTCGAGCTACATAGCTGCATACAATCTAATGCTTTGATATACCTAAGTTCTTTGTGCGTTTAATACTTAACCTTGAGGTAGGAACTTTAGACTGATCAATCTGCTAGGAATAATTCCTTGCAAAGGCCAATGTTCAAAATGAAGCCAGGCGAAGTTAAACAAATCTATATATTAATACGCGAGCGAAAAAGTTTGTACCCCTACTTAAGAAAGACGCGTAGATGTAAAAGCATGAAATTTCTCCCAGCTGTAGTTGATATGGAGGAGCGTAGGATACCAATATTATTTTAATTTTGCATATTTTTCATAAATAAAACGCTACGCACACTACAACACGCACACTCCAATATTGTGACACGACACGATAATCATACACGAAATAATCTTTTGTCTATGATTGAAATTTGATTTTTTTAAATAAAATTTAATGGCCTGTAGAAATGAGACCTTTATGCCGATTTGAAATCTGTGATTGAATAGGAAATAAATTATAGTTTTTTTATAGCTCCTCTACACGATAATTTTCAATATTTATGGTAATAATAATAATAATATAATAATAATATAGAATTTTGACAACCGGGCGGCCTTTAGTAAGTATTAACAATATGTTTGTCAATTACGTTTTTATACTTAAAATGTTGAAACTATTTTTTATTTCCAGAATGTTACTTTATATTACTAAAATACAAGAATAATAATAGAATACTTGTTGTTGCAGACGGTTTCTGGTAATCTGAATAACACTTATAACGACAAAAAGAGAAACAGACTCAACATAACAGGTGAAGATGGTTAGTCGACGACCACGGTGCAAGCATCCACGTAAAGTACTACTTTGTCAACGAGTTGACCAAATGCTATTATAAACGATGATCTGTGAGGCGAGGAGAGTAGAGTATGCTCTCTATGTGATCGTGCTCGCGTGTCATCGTTTGCAATCATCCATAGAAGCACAGCCATGCTTGTGAATCGGGGTAGCAGCGCCAAATATTTATTATCAATGCGGCAAAACCATTCAACATCAAAGTATCCCAATACCAAATTTCATCAAAATCGGTTCAGCTTTCATTGCGACGATGTCACATACTTTTTTTTGAATTTATAACATTAAGCCGACAACAAACTAAACGGACGCGACTGACAGCCCATACAAAAACCTCCGCTACTGACATCAGACGCGACAGACATTGACAGTATGTACAAAACGTCCGCGACTTACGCTTTATAGTTTGCACACTTTAATGTATAATTATTATGTAGATCGCGGCTGTCAGTCGCGTCCGTAAGTCGCGACTCGCGTCCGATCAGTATGGATTTCTACTTTTTTTTAACAAACCTACTTTGATTGCCACATTCACCATAGACAATCCTGCTCTATCTGATTGAGGTATCATCTTGTGGCCTTATAACTAAGGCCGTCTTTGTTGTGAAAACGTTATGGGTCGGTAACCATGTCTTAATGCAAATGAACAATATATCTCTTTTGAACCTTACCAACATAGAGTTAGGGCCGAAACGTGGTAACTAGAATTTATCGCTTAAGGTGCTCTCAAAGAAAATATTTAATATGCATTAGGCAGACGACAATAGGCACAAGACAGTCCAATTGACTTGAAACAACAGAGGCATCGCAAGTGCGTTTTCGGCCTTGCAACTTTACTAGAGTCTAACTCATACGTGTATATATATATATAAAACCAGCTAACCCGGCAAATTTTGCCATATAAATAATATCCCCTAACATTTAGGGGGATGAAAAATAGATGTTGGCCGATTCTCAGACCTACTGAATATGCATGCAAAATTTGGTTAAAA
>JAOTAV010070211.1:0-13620 GCA_026546445.1 Cyclargus thomasi | reverse complement strand
TGCAGGTCACAATAAAAGCTGCGAACAATGCTTGCGGCTCTTGACTGTTTGCTGCCTCATTGCCCCCCCCCCCTCCCCCTCTTTACCTCCCCCTGCCCGCTTCACTCGACACAGTTGGCCGGGGTTGGAGAAATGTTTATAGTTCAATACTGGATAAGTACAGCTGGGGTTTTCGTGTGAAAATCTCAATCCTTAATGCTGGTCTATAGTTGGTTTTAATGATTTTGATGACCGACACTTGTGACGGCCGAAGAGTGTCAAGTGCGTTGCCAGCCTTTATGAGGGAATGGGGATAGAAGGATTAGGGAAATTGGGCCACCGGTAAACTCGCTCACTGAGCGAAACACAGCAAAATGCCGTTTCACGCCAGTTTTCTGTGAGGCTGTAGTATCACTCCGGTCGAGCCGGCCCATTCGTGCCCTTTGGCACGAAACGTTTTTTATATAATTACATTTTTCAAATAAGATACAATAAATTATATGATACTAAATCATTCTCCTAAATGCTTAAATAATTTAAATCGGAACTTTCGGAGTTCCGCACTAAAGATTCGTCATATCTGCCGAAAATTTCGTAGCTCATAATTAATCAGTGACTTGGACCGAAAAAACAGAGTTCCAAGTAGCACATAACATTAGTAATAATAACTTAATGCTTTTGTATCGTTATTAAATATGCAATGGTCACATGCTACGGCAACTATTTAACTCAAATTAAGATCAGTTTTTTTTTTCCAAAAAATGTATGTCAGGCTTTGAGTAAACAAGAATACTATTTCTTTATTTCTCAAACCAACAACCTGGTCCGTCCAGAATCTGGACCATTGCCCTGTTGACCCCTTTTAAAATATTAAGCTACAACTAAACCGGTTTCTCTTTTAATATAATTCGTCGCCAAACATAATTGTATTTTTTTAGTAAATTCTCTAATTGACAATCATTTTATATTGAAAATGATTGCATATTTATTACTTTAATAATGTGTTTTATAAATTGGCAATTATGAAAATTATATTTGCTCGTTATTTGAAATTATGCTATTAGTATAATTGTTTGGAACGAGGGAGCATATAAAACGTACGAGTCTCGAACGCAAATAATGATTTATAATTCTGATAAAAGCCTTATATTCGTAGTTAAAACAACGCGCCCTTAGGGATACCGGGTGAGGGTAGAACCAGTATAAATGTGTTATCATTAGTGCGTTAGTAGGAATGCTTTGAAAACAATAATAAAAAAAACTGTTACCTAATCAATGAAGGTAAAATATTGTAAACATGAAAATGAGAATCTATAAAATATAACTACGTTTAGGCTATTATTTATTTCTTTCTCCTTAAGATCTTTTGGCTGTTAGTTGTAAAAGTTGTAACCAAATAATAAATTTATTACATTTGATTTTATATTTCGAACGGGAAGTATTTTTTTTTTAAGTCTTAAAATTTACTTAAGACCTTTGAGAATATCGTTTAATATTTATCGAAAAAACTTCAAACGAAATGTAAACCACGCTTTGAAAGAAATGTTTCAGTGTGAATGCTCATACATAAAGAAAGGTAATTCTGGATAAATGGAAACTGGCTCACGTAGCATGTTACTATTGTTATTTCGGTCCGCTAACTTATGTCATACTTACTGTTCTAGAATTTTAAACTACAGATAAGCATCAAGTTGCAACCTGGCCAGAAATGCAATGTATGTTTTTAAAATATTATTAAAATGTTATTAAAATTTGTTACCATTTGCCCGACACTACACAAACGGATAGGCAGACAGACAAATAGACAGTCCCGCTTTTACCCTTGGGATAGGGAACCCTAAAACACTTCGTATCACCTTACCACGATGTAACGTAAAAATACCCTTAGTTCCGATACGCTATTTTAGAAGTCAATACGAATAAGAAGTGTTTTTTGTAGACAATAGACAGGCTAGGATGTTTCTACGAAGTACATGACGCCCTTTGATAAGCACCAGGCGTCCTTCTACGACGTTCTACGATGCTCTTTGCTACGTGTCAGGCGCCTTTCTACGACGTGATACGATATTGCTACGAAGCACACGATTCCCTTTGCGACTCAACAGGCACCCTTCTACTTCGTGCTACGGCAAGCTATGAAGTTGCTACGAAGTATACGACGCCCTTTGTTACACGCCACGCGTCCATCCACGACGTGCTACGATGGTCTATATCGTGCTACTCTGCTTCAAATGTAACACTTTACCAATTACTTTACAAAACGTTTTTTATAATCCATATGATATTTTTAATTACGACATAAGTAGTTATAGCCTGTTTTAATGAGGCTTTCTGTATGCGATTCTAAAATGTTGCTATAAAGAACAGTCCATGTTCAAAGCTTCCAAATGCTTTAAAAAAAATCCAATACTGTCTACTTTTTATTACCACGCTATAATACGTTTGGACTACGTTAAACCCTACGCTAACATTGTTCGAACGCCAATATCTAGGAAGTAACACGTCAATTTGAAATTCCATTAAACTAGGACGCTTAAGCGGACAGGTTCATTAAATTTCACTCAAATGAACGTTCGAGCCATCTTTGTGAATAACAAATCGACATGAAGCGTATTAGTAGGGAGGTTTTTCTCCCTTTATCGGTGTTATAAAGAGAGAAAAACCTTTGATGGAAATAGTGGTAAGAGATGTTTCGCTAGAGGGAAAATGCTTTTGAATTTATTTTCAGTAGTGCAGTTAATCTTTGTAAGTCAGTAAATATATTTTTATTAATAGTTTTTCTCTTTCCAGTAAATATTCCATAATGTGTACAAGTAAAAGTAACGAAATGCTAATACTGAAGTATTAGAATTTCAATTTGATTAGTCTCACAACAACATAAAAATTCTGAGTGAATTTTTGGTATAGCCAACTGATTTTATTGGCTTTGATAAATTTCAAACTTACGTAATAAATAAACAAAACCTAGCACAAGATATTATAAGTTAAGCAATAGCGGGTTACATTTTACAGTTCACATAGTAAGACTGAGACTCTGTTTTACCGCTTACTGATAAAGTTTCTGACAGGCTATCCACAACTTTTTCGACAGATTCACCATAAAATATATTAAAAAAAAGTGATGGATAAACTCTTCGACTCTTATCTGTAAGCGGTGAAATAGGCCCGAAATCTTTTATACAATTTTGGTAGTAATTTTGATTTTCGTGTGCCTCATTACGCAGCTCGGAGTATATAAAATATCGAGTGTAGGCACACGGGTGGGTGATTGCGCGACGGGTCGTGTGCGGCTATATATAGCACGCCACTGGAGCGGCTCAACCCTGATGATCTTACTTACTTTGTATACGCACCAGACCATGAAAATTATATCTTGGATATTACATAGTTTGAGGCGAGGAAAATTTTAAAACGTATTTAATAACACTGATGTTTTTAATAAAATACTAAATGACGCGACTTTATTCCGTCATGAATTTACTCCGCGGAAACCTAATTTTTTCCTTACTTAGCGTATATGGACTCCCACCTCTCAAAAGTACATATTGAAAACCTAATCGCCACAGGCGACTAAGCGTAAGGAAATAACAGACGGAACTTTTAACTAAATATGCAAACTATATTTTTGATAAATAATGAAAAATATAATAGAAATAAGAACACCCTCATATTATTCTAGGATACAAAAATACGACCTGTATAACACAACAACTTTTATAAAACTTTTCGCTACGTTGGATTTCGAAGCCGAATGTAAGATTCAAATATTACAATGGAAATATTGTTCAACGGCTTAGTTTCCCGGCGGGGTCAGTGACCGGAAGGTAACATTCGTAAATATTTCACGGTGACGGCCGGCGCCGCCCCGCGCTGCACACCTCAGCATTTTCACCGTTTGTTTTACATATCGTATATATTGCAGTTATGTTAGAACCTTAATGTTACCGATTTAAGGACTATTTTCATGTAAGCTTTGAATGTCACACTTATTTATTAGACAGAGAGACGTTACATTATTTATTAGACGCGTAGTTGCACGCGATTCCTTTTGGATTTCGTATGGAAGTCATAACAAAATGTCTACGCAAATACAGGTACTCAACGTTTTGCCTGGGTAAACATACATCATGATAATATTATGGAAAGTCGTTTTAAGTTACTACAATCTGCATAAGATGTTACTCTCATTCTGCGTTGTTGATGAGATGTGTGTTGATTATAATTAATGGGTGTTACCCCTTTGGCCGCATAAAAAGTTTTGAGTTTTCGCGTAAATACTGTAAGTGTCACAAAATTCATCTAAGAATTTATTCATTTTTATTATTGCTGTTCGCGTGCGATGAATGAAATATTTTCTTTACCAAGAAAACTGCAAGCAAAATATTTTGTGCGAAAAAGTTATTAGCTGAAATAACACAAATCTCATCTCGCTGAAGGTAGCTTTTAGATCATCGCGGCACACGACCCCTTACAATAACGTAGTTACAGGTTACTAATGAGACCAGGACCACAAATACACTTGACTGCTATTGTTATAATGATGTAAACAATGTACGACTTCTGTTGTTTTAACAAGTGCGTGACTTTGTGCTTTTTTCTCTATTACAATTAAATAGATGTAAAATGGGTATATCTGGGTAGAATATTTTATTGGTATTTAAATATATAAAACTTAGAGATGACTAGTCTGACTGGCTGGCTGACATTACGATCTATAAACGCATTGCTCAAGTCAATGAATGGATCGGACTGAAATTTTGCATTTCGATAGATGTTACAACGAATGCGTCCGCTAAGACAGAAACACAAAGGGATACATTCCTTCGATCAAATATTAATAAGATTCACGGATCCCTTTAAAATTGAATAAAATAATGACTCCAAGACTATCTGACACAAATAAAAACTTAATCAAAATCAAGTGTATTGAAAAATAAAACTTAACTGACATAAAACTCACAATTGTACACTAGTTAAAATCGTGGTCTCGAAGCGACTAGGAGCGGAACTTAAGCGCGGTTCTGCCAGTACCACTTTTTAGACGGCAACTGTGAATCTTTATAATTTTTGATCGTAGCTTCCTTCACGTGAGCAAAGACAAAGACGCAAGAAAAATTTAATACTGAAAACATAAACAGTGACAGTGTTCCTCTAATAACTATCTTACTAGTCTTCACGCTCAAACGATATGGATAACTTTTTGCGAAAAGATACTTAAGATACTTAAAAACGATATAGAGTGGCTTTACTCCAGAAGGAATGTAGTTTTACGTTATAAATTGTTAAATTATTTTATTTCGTAACTATTATAATTCGTAACTATTTATATCGTAAAACTACAGGTTAACTACGTCGACACTAATTATCGCATTACAGCTTTACATAAACGGATTCGCTTAACGAGCTTAGTTGAACAACTTAGTGTCAATAGGTGCGCTAACTGCCTTTGTTTATTACGAATTAAATGTTCCCTTTGTGTGGGTTACTTGTGTATAGTTCTAGTATGTTACATATTAACACATTAGACGGAACGAACCAGTTAGCGGGCCTAAATTAACGTTCCGAACCTCGCAGCAAGCCGCAACACATAAAAAATTAAATAAATTGCCACTTTATGACAAAATCAATAGGTTTCAATTTGCTCTACGCCCCTTCAAGGCAGCCGCGTCATGGGCAGCTAGACAAATGTCATTAGAAAATAAAACCTATTTCTTATGTCATTAAGTGGCATATTATTTTATGTATCGCGGCTGCTTGCAGCGAGGATCGGAACGTTAATTATAGCTGTGTGTTTTTAGTACGTATGTGTACGTATAATTAAGTTAATCGTAATGACTTTGCTCTATTCTCTTGTTTCTTTATTCAATTTAAGGGCATGCTTACAGCTGTACCCGCTTACTACCCGCGTTGATTCGTCAGTTTGTTTAGATGTCGGCCTACTAGTTCGTTATATCTATCGGATATATTATATATAGATTTCAAAACCCGTAAGAATACAATCAAACTAGTATTTTTTTAAATATCTATGGACGCTTAAATATCTATGTGCTAAGTACCCGAGGGACGAAAATATGACGCTTGGTTGATTTATTTTAGCTAATACAGGCTTCGAACTAAGAAATCTGATTTTTATTCCATAATAATCAGAAACATGATAAAAACCTACATTAACTTTATCTGACGCGCTAGAGTAAATCCAAAACACCTCTTGGGCTCCCCTACTAAAACGGTAAACCGTATAACATACCTTATAATAGTTGAGAACTCCTCTCCCGGAGAATTCTTATCAGTCGGTTTAATTTCAAGATGTTGCGATTTATCAGAAAACAAAACATACAATTATCGATACCGTCTTTTAGAATTTTGCAGTGACATAACTATTATAATTCGTAATAACAATAATAATAATAGAACCACATTTAGTAACTTTTTGACTATTTTAATGATAAAATCGAAATACTCACCGTTTTAACTAATCTGCACCAACACGTGTCGACCAATAAAACTTGAAGAATAGCTATTTAAATAGTTTCATATTGTTTCATATTCAAAAATCTGCATTAATGTATCAATTATTTTCACTTTTTAAAAAAGTATTTTTGACATACTTGGTTTTAGAACTTCAACGAAAATGTAAGCGCTAGTTAGAAGATTTTACATAATTGTAAGATCAATATTGAGATACATGTTTAAGCAGGTGTATGTAGAAACAGGGTTAATAGAACGAGTTCTTCGTCAAAGTTTGTCACCATGTTAATGTTGAGGTATGAGATTTTTATTATTTCATTGGCTATTAATTGCTTATATACAATGGATGTATTTCGAATTGATGATTGTGTTTCATTTCTAAACGAATTCGTAATTATGTTTAGGTGGATCCCGAATACAGATTATATTAGGACTATATTTATTTTCCCTTCCCATTTTCCTTCATCTGGGATCTAATTCGGTGAGGACCGAGTTAACCATTAAGGAGCCAATTCATTACCAAGTTAGGACTTAGGTAGGTACTAATTAGTAGGCACATTTACTACCTTAATTAATAAAAAATGCAAAGTCGTTATATTTTTGTCTTTGCCTATAATCTTCAAGGAATACTTTATAATGTGCAATTATAAAAAAGTTACCACCTCAAAATTAAAACACGCTTGACACGGCCCAAGTAAGCTTTATTCATTTACTGTGTGGTGGGTAAGAGTTCACGGAGCGCTGCCCCCGCCTCAATTAGACCAGCAGACGGTGAATTTCAACAGCATTCCCCCCTGGACCTCGCTGTCCCCCCTGTTTCCGGTGTTGCCAACTCTATGCAGCCCAAAAATATCTCATCACTTAAAAACAGTTGACAACAGTAGGCGGAGCTTTTTGCTTTTACTCCGCCCTTCTATATTTTATCTTAGTATAAAATTTCACACACTAGCGTGTGTCAGATCGGCTAACCATAACTCATTTGACAGATGAAGTATGGAGAAACTGCCAAAAAAGTTATAGATAGCTTATCAGGAATTGGTGCAACAGGCACTAAAATTATATTTTTATCATGTTAGAGATTTTCACATTTAATAAAAACGGCAAATTAAAACAAATATATTACATTTTTTTGCATTGAATTTAAGTATCGACTTACGGACGACGTATTAAAAAGTACATTATAGGAATATAACAGAAAACGGGACCTCTAGCACAAAAAGTACATGTACTGTCAAAACTGAAGGGTTGGCAACCCTGCTTGGTACCCCTCCCCGCAGATACCCCGCACCCCCAAGCTCGCCCCGCCTATAATTAGTTGCGAAACTTCAATTCCGTCGTCGGCCTTAAGTTATTTACCTATAAGGACGCGTTAATTACCTGGATGAATGATCTCGCCATCAGTCCTGTCTCTTGAGATTAATAATGACAGTCACTTTAAAACATATCGATTACGGAGTAAAGACTACCTAGAAGGTATTTTAGTAAATGTACCGTAGTATTGTTTTGGTAACTCGAGCAGCGGCGAAATGATGAGTGATAAAATAAAATATAATGGTACCTCCATCATGACGTATAATATTTACACGTAAGGTCTTCTTATAAGTCTTAACACTATATAATACAGATTTAATTACAAATCTGGAAATACAGTGTTGTAACGGAATAAAACGTGTCAATATAAAAAAATGTACATATGTTATATGTTGTAACATACTATAATATTATATTCGTAACTAATTCATATACAAGCAACCTAATTAGCAGCCTTCCTTAACAGGCATTACGCGACGGGCTTTGGAAAACGAAAGTTTAAAAGCTATGCTAATGAGCATGTATATTTTACTATAACAGAAAATGTGGATTTATATAATAAGTTAATGAAAACTTTCATCTCGCTTTTATTAAGAAAAATGTTACACTTTTTAACCTTAGGATACCAACTCCCTATACCTTATATTTTATACCTATGCCTTTAGTCTATTTCTTTATAAAAGGCTAGCAACGCACTTGTATCTTTTCTGATGTTACAAGGCGGAAATTGGTTTCCATCAGGTGAACCGTCTGCTCGTTTGTTTACTAGTTTCGGCGTGACGGAGCCAAAAAAAATATTACCCGTTTAAATTAGGACTAATAAACCAAACATTTGTTACAGAGAACCATGTCATGGACGCGAGCCAGCATCGCCATGACGCTGTGGACTCTGCTCATCATCCACACACTCGCCAGGGCAGAAACTGGTAAGAAATTTGTAATTTATGTAGAAATAAACATAACATTATATAATAATATTATATACTCGTATTTCTTAGTACAGAAGTGGACGCTCTTTAAATTGATTAATTCTTTATAAAAGCAGTTTCAAATTTGAATACCGCTTAAAGGTTTTTATACCGCTGTTTGTATAGATGAACAATATAAACTCTATAACTTTGTATTACTGCTGGTATCGAACACACAAATTATAATAAAGTGAACTTGTGTAAAGCTTTAAACACTTTCAATAAAAGTTTTATTTTTTTGTGTGTTACGTGTGGTTAATTAGCAAGCATTCTGTATAAGTCGTTAATAGGTCTTTTGATAACTAAATATACATTTTACGATTTGTACATAATTATCCTAAGTATTTTTCTTCTTGATGAAAGGAAAAATTTCTTTTTAAAACAGAATAATTACATCAGAACATAAACTGAAGTTTATGTATACTTCAGTTTATGTTCTGATAAAATTATATAATTATGTAAACTCTTAAACTCGACTTACTAACAAAACGGTAAACTAAACCAAAAAGTTACTTAAGCTGTGGATCAAAAAATTGAACAGGTAAACAAAAAGGGTTTCGCTCATAAATATTATTATTTATGGGCGCATGTAGCCTTTTTCCCAAATAGCCAGTTTATATTACGTATAGATTTTTAAAATGAGGTATTTCATAACATCCAACATTATTCAAGAAAATTGCTGGCTTTAGGCTTGGTATTATTTAGTACGGTACGGATTTAAAATGTAAACAGATTACGAGCTGAGGTTTTTATGCGAGTCTGTAGAACAAGTTACGTAATTCAATTAGAATTTTAATCAAAAATGGGCACCGTTATGAACATTTGTAACATGTATTATTAAAAGCAACAGAAATACAACTCACACGCTAAAATTACTTTCGCAATAACACGGGCTTAAATGCAAATATGATCGTGATTTATGTAAAGCCCCGGGCTTCGGCTTAAATCTCGTAGCGCGTAGACAGCCGTAGCGCTTCGTAGCACTTCGTAGCGCGTACCGTCTACAATGTAAATGTAAACTACATTGTGTATCTGTCTAGTGTAAATGTGTCGAGTATGTCTACATTATAAATGTCTCTGTCTGCTTATCTTGATGAATGATAGTGTCAAAGTTGAACATTACATATATAGAAAACATTTTATTCCCAAAATAGAGAATATATTTTTGTGATCGTACAGTACAATAAGTATACTAATGAAAAATTTATATACACCTTTTTAAAATACCAAACTTAAATCTCCAAATTTCTAAAACCTATGAGAAGCTATTTACAGAATAACATTTAAATTGTAAGTTTCAGTAGCGATAGAATGCAACCATATGACTTAAACAGAACTAATGAGTTTTAAAGTGTCCAATGTCCAATTTTCTTTTGCATAGAAACTGAACCAACCACCACTCAGCTGACGACGACTAAAGTGGCGACAACGACGTCAGCCGCATGGACGACGACGTGGGAGCTGGCGCTGAGCGAGGGTCAGGCGATACAGAAAGCGCTGCAGTTCCTGCTGGCCCAGCGCCGCGCCGACTGGGGCTGGGGCAACGACACGCACCACGTGATGCTCACGTTGCAGGTCAGTGAATTAACTGATATCTCACTTTTTGACATCCTCATCACATGAATGTTTGCGATACATATTGAAACCCATATATCAGAAATGTCATCATAAATGGTTGTTACTTTTAATTTTTACTTTTTGAGTAGTGGCATTGATTTGAAGATAGATAAGATACTAAATATAATTTAAAAAAACGCATTAGAATTATTAAATATAGGATTGCATGACATTTTGTGTCCAGCTGGCGAACAACACTGGCAAGGAGATAGAGCAGCAGAGTCTGGAGATGCAGCTCTCGGCCAAGCAGATGGAGATTGAAATACTGCTGATGATGTCCAAGTACGTCCTTAATATATTTTACACTATAATGGTTTATTTGTAGCTCAAACGCACTTATAAAATAAGACACGACACTAAGAATGAGTTGCACCAGCTTACTTTAACTATAACATAATTTTAAACGAAATCTCTAGTTGAATGTCAGTAAATTAACTAACCAACAGCTTCACGTCAATATGCAACTTGTGTATTCTGTTATCGTGACTTTAGGCACCACGAGTCGCCACCGCCGCTGGGTCGTCTGGCTGCTTACACACTGGCTCTCGGCGCACTATGCAAGGACCCTCGCTCGTTCCACGGCAAGGACCTGGTATCGGCTCTACTGCATCGGGAACAGCCGCACGACGGCGAGTTCGCGTACGCCACGCTCGCTGCGTGTTCCTCCGCTGCGCACGTGCGTCGGCGTCACATACGCCGACTACTGGACATCGCGAATGCTGCCGCTGACCATAGTTTAGGTAAGTGGCAGTAACACACTTAATTATATATTCTACCAGATATGTACGTCATGCACGCTTGAAGTCGCTGGTCATCCTCAATGCTTCTGCTAGTATAGGTCTTAAAATGAGGGAATTTGTGATAGAGTAGGTTTTATTTTTTTTTATTTAAAATGCAGTTTGTTTTATTCGAGGACCATGCGTGATACGATAACTAAGAAACGTTTTTTATGATTCATGAAGATAAACTTATCTGTTGAGTGATTTTGAATTTGCACCAGGTACGTGTCAGAGCGATTTTTCCGTCGTATTTGAACTCATAAATCGTGCAGGTTATCAATGACTTCGTTCTATGTAGACACGATATCGATGGTGATCCTGGCACTGCGATGCGTGGTGCAGGACCATAGACACCGCAGCCTGTTACATTTCGTGCGGCGGCCGATGGCGGGGCTGGCGCGGCAGCAGCACCCCGACGGCAGCTTCGGTCTGCTCACTACTACTGCACTCGCTATACAGGTAAGGTTAACCCTACAGGCTAGTAATTAGGCTGCAGCCTGGGCGCGAGTAGGGGCGTTAAATCGTGTATTCACATGCACTAATAATTCTAGTAAATTGATAAAAGTTTCGGTTGATAATAATTAGCATAAGGCGAAATACTTGATCAGTCGCTGCATGCATGTAGAGTTGAACAAGTAAAGTGTAGACTATAGAGGCTTTATCCGTCTGCGGTATAGACAAAGACTCTATCGTGGTCATGTGTAGCTAACTACTTGTCGTATGGCGTACGTTTTTGAACGTGTCGGCGACGTAGATTTTGAAATGATATTGACAGGATTTTTTGATATCAAACTTTATGAACATTTGTTTCGATTTGGAATCTCAAAAATAAAGAATATACTGAACTTGGCATCATCATATCAGTTAAAAATGTTAAAGTAATTTTATTTTTAATATAAAGCTAAAAAACCAACAGCAGTAACATACACTAAAAGTACGGGAACCTAATAAAATAAATCCTTAGGAACGCGTAAGACTTCTGAACTCTGAAGGTCAATAAATTTGCCCGCATAACTTCCTTTGCGTGAATAACTCACGAAATGTAGCCGCCCTAAAGGCCTAAAAGGATTAAATTTTATCAAGTTAGTTACGAAAGCTGTATTAGAGTTTATTGTGGGTTAGCTGTTAGGTACATTTTCTAATAAATTATTTGAAACAAATCAATATGTGGTTTAGCCTATTTAACTAATTACTTCGTTTGACCGCAAAGTAAAATACGCGTCTAAATATTGCTGCGATTACAAACTTGTATATTCTTCTTAGATAAGAATTATAGCTAGACTACAAGACTAGACTACAAGAGCTATACCACGCCATGGGAATAAGCGTGGCGGGAGCGTGTTACCATGGTTACCGGCCGTACTACTGTGTCAGTTGGCCGTCAACACCGACAGCGGTAGTATCCTTACCCGTCCCCCGCCTAGGACGCGGTACAGCGGTTGTAGTCAGGCTATAAACAAGACAATCAATGTTGATTGAGCATAGCAAGATAGCTGGCGTGATCGAGCAGACAGTCAAAGTTATGTGTCATGGTTCGTACAGGCCCAGGCCTCGATATCGCAAAATTACAGCTATCGATAAATCAACGATCAAAACGCGCCGCTGTAATGCAGTTAGTATCTTACAAATCACTCCGCCCCGCGCCTCGTCTCGCAAATGTGTTTTGACCTTTACGCCGTTTTTCCACCAAAACCGTCGACCGAGGACGAGATTATTTCGGCCCGATAAAATGCAACTTTATGTTCTAGGCAATAAGTTTCATTTTTAGCGACATTGCTCAATTGTCCATCATAAGTCATAGTCATCATTAGTCTACATCATAAAGTTGCATTTTACCAGGCTGCAATATTTTCGTTCTCGGTTGACGGCGTTAGTACAAACGGCCTTTCGCTAGATTTAAGATTACAACAGAAAGACTAACAAAAATGTCTGACATTAGTCCACAACATTATACTGTTTAAGACAGACATTTTGAACACTACGTGCTAACACAGCGACTTATGCTGCACTAATTTCACAATATAATTTGATGCAAAAGTATGAGTATACGGTGTAGTATCGTAGTCTAAACATCACTTTCCTTTTTAATAGGCATTGGAGGACTCCGACAACGGTCCTGGCGCGCACCAGCACTGGAGTCTGCCGGCGGCTCGCAAGTGGTTACTGGAGCAGCAGCAACCCGATGGCGGTTGGGGCAGCGTGGCCGACACCGCAGCTGCAGTTGCTGCTCTAACTCCCGCGTCTCTTGCCGCCGTACGCCCACCGCATTGCAGTGATAAGCTTCTTGATACGCGCCATGAACCGCTCGGTAAAAGCAACGTAGAAGCTATATCTGACTGACGCTGTTGCATACGTGATAGCTATATATCCATATCTATACATATAATAAAACAGTAAAAATGTTTGACGACCTCTGTGGCAGTTGGTAAGCGCGTTGGTAGCTTAAGCCGGGGGTCACGGGTTCGAATCCCGCCGACGGAGCAAGTTTTTCAATGTTC
>JAOTAV010070200.1:0-13621 GCA_026546445.1 Cyclargus thomasi | reverse complement strand
TATGTATGTATGTATGTATGTATGTATGTATGTATGTATGTATGTATGTATGTATGTATGTATGTATGTACGTATGTTTGTATGTATAAATGTTCAGAACATGCTGCAGCCTAAAGGCTTGATGAGTTTTGGCTCGAGAGGTGTCTCTAGCTTCGTAATCACTGCGAGAGTGACACTAGATATAAAAATATATATAAAAAAAAACAAAACAAAATGGCGGATTTTTGACGCCGAATTCGAATCGCAACGTCTGCTGGAGTGGAGTTTGTTGTTTTTTGTTTTGTCGATAGCGATCTCATTACAGCTCAGATATTTATGGCTCGATTAAATTTTTGTTTAATTTTCGGCGTTACACCCTTTTTCGTCCTCCGGAGGCCTGCGGTCATGTGAGGGAACGATTTGAAATGTATCGTAACCGTGTTTGTTTAACATGTATCGTTTTTATTTTGGGATTTTTTTAATTGCTTTCAGCCGACAAAAAGAGTGATGTTTTCGGTATCCATCTATGGCCATGAGTGATAATATTTTTGGGTGTGCGCGGAAATGGATCATCCCACGGGAACTTTGTGAATAAAAAGTATCCTATATTCGAAGTTACCTACCATACCTGTATACGGGTTCCGTACGTGAGCCCAACTCGCGCTTGGACTATACATATCTTTACATATGATGAAACAGTAAAATCGGAGTGTCTGTACATTTAATATTTAAAAAAAATAGTAAATGTGGGTTTGCTAAGGGACAGTAATGAGACATACACATATCGACAAAAAATTTGTTGTCTGTTTGTCTGTACGCGCTAATCTCAGGAACTACTAGAGTAATTAAGGTATTCTTGTATAGTCTGGTGGCGGAATAAACACTAATCGTCATTTCTAATAGCTTCCATATTATACTTTCCAACAAGATACAAATCCTAAATTATTATAAAAACTTTTTCCAAGTGAAATCATGTTTTTAGTATTCAGAAGCCAAAGGGTTAAAACGGTATCCTACCATTAGGACTTCCACGTCTGTCCGTCTGTCTGTCTGTCTGTCTGTCTGTCTGTCTGTCTGTCTCCAGGCTGTATCTCAAGAACGGTAATATCTAGAGAGATGAAATTATTTACAAAATTTATATCTCTGCTATTTCAACAAATACTAAAAGTAAAATAAATCTTTAAGAGTGGCTTTCATACGACCATAGAGGAATTATACCTTTTTTTATTTAAATTATAATTAAAATACCAATTATTTTAATTATCCATGATACAACATACGTATTTTTTAATTTCTTCTTTTCGGTACTAGATGGCGCTGCAGTAAGTCTACATCGCGCTGTCGTTTAATGGGAAGTGTAAAGCTAAAGCTTTTTGGCTTGCGTTTTGTTTTCTCAAGTTTTTGCTCTCACTGCTACGGAACACTTCGTGCGCGAGTCGACACAAGTCGCGCTTGCCCGTTTTTTTATTTAAACAATTTCTCGGCTTCAACTTTATTTATCGCCGTCGAGAACAATGATAACTTGTAACTCTATCATACAACTAGGATTGTAAATGTTTCGCCGAGAAAAATCTTTAATTAAAAAGAAAAGGCACGAGAGTTTTCAATTGCTTTTCCAGGGGAGATCCTATTATAGGAATTTCCATGAGACCTACGAGATCTCCTTACTACTTATGCATTCCTGGTACGCGAATTGTGTGAAACCTGAATAATGAGAATTTGCAGTGAGCCGTCGGTGCGAATAGCAAAATATAATCAGCGAAATTCTCCATAAAAATTGGCCTATTTATGAGATTAAGGGGCAGACTAGCAAAGTCATGTTAAGGAAAGCGACTGCCGTCGCCCATGGTCAATCGTAACAGCAGAAGCGTTGTAAGAGCGTTGCCGGCTTTTTTAATGAAGAAATGGGCTACGGGAATAGGGATAGGTATAGGCCTCACAGCGCTGTTTCACGCTAGTTTTCCGCGAGGCCGGTCGAGCCGGCCCATTTGTAGAGCGTCCGTAGCACAGTGGGTGCGACCTTTGGTTAGCACTCGAGAGGGTGCAGGTTCGAACCCCGCGTGGTACCATGTACCAATGAGACATTTTCCGATCTCAAGTATATAATACGGGGCATGCTTCGGTATGAATGGGCCGGCTCGACCGGAGTGATACCACGGCCTCACAGAAAACTGGCGTTAAACTGCGTTGTGCTGTCTTTCGTTCAGTGAGTGAGTTTACGACAGGCCCAACTTCCCCAATCTTCCCATCCCTATTACCGACTCTTCGGATGTCACGAGTGTCCATGGGCGACGGCAGTTGCTTTCCATCAGGTCACCCGTCTGCTCGCTCGCCCCCTAAATATCATACTCTCATCTCTGGCAACTCTATACCACGCAAATGTACGAACTTCATGTTGATTCAACATAAGATTTGACGGCGTTCAAACAACAATATTTTCACCAAGTCCCGAGCTTGTGTTGATGTTACAAGCGTAGTGTAATCATCAAATAACACTAAGTTAAGTTTTGACTTGAGTTTCGGGGGGGGGTGATTTCTGTGGAGTAGCCCCCTCATGGAAGAAGGGGAGAGACACTTATCTTGCTCAAACAACCGAAAGGGCGGTAGTTTTGTTTGAATAGCGAAGTTTAAACGCCCGTAGTGTCATGTAAGCCTGGTATAAGTTGATATCTGAAGGCCTAAAAAGGTCCTAATTTGCAAATACAAAGGAATTATAATTTATTATTATAATAAATAGGAGGCAATAGGGAATATGCATGGTTTCTTATTATTTAATTAAATAAATCTTACGTTATCGAAAAACGATGTAGTCCAATCAGTTTTTTTGATAAAATTGAAAACGGCAAAGTTACATGCCTTTAAAGTAGTCAGTTAGAAAGAGAGATCCGATATTAGTTGTGACGTCAAATTCCATAAGCTGCATACGAAGTTCGTACTAAATTACGTTTAAAGAGAAAGAGACGGGTAGAAAACTTACATCGCTAATATCTTATTTATTTCTCAACAAAATTCAGAGATATTTTGTGATTCTGTATATCTTTAGGCCCACTATCATAATAATTTGCATTCAATAAGTTTTTTTTTACACGCGCATTCCCTTTTCTTTTTAGCACATTTTTCTAAAAATTCGATTACTTTCGATAAAATAGTTACTTCAAAATTAATTAAAATTGATTGTTAAACTATTTGGCATTATTAGTAACTATTGAATGCAAGAAAAAAACTCTTAGCAATTTTGCTAATACTGGGAATATAATACCGCCTATATTTCATGTGACCCTGGTTTATTTCTACCGAAAAAACACCGGCTAAGTGCGAGTTGGACTCGCGCACGATGAGCTCCGTACCACGTTAGAGCAAACACACCTCAACCTCAATTATTTATTTTGTTTAAATTTTATTACTGATTAGTAAATTATAAATACAATTTAGTATTTTGTGAAAATTACAAGCGCTTGCCTGCTGTCATTATTAATATCGAGCAAATAATTCGTTTGTTGTATGAGAGCCCCTCTTTTTCGTTAACTTTATTTTGTTTTTAGTATTTTTTTGTTATAGCGGCAACAGAAATACAATTTCAGTGAAAATTTCATCTCTTTAGCTATTACCGTTCTTGAGATACAGTCTGGAGACAGGTAGGCGTACATACATTCAAGTTTTAGTAATACGATCTCGTTTTTACCCTTTGGGTACGGAACCCTGGAAACTTAAGAAAATTTAATATTTTCGAACCAGTGCGACCTGCGATAAAAGACCGGCGACGCATCCGCTACTTTTCTGATGTTGTGACCTGTCTATAGGCGAAGGTGCTGTATTACATTATGTGAGAATGAATCCCCTTTCTTCTTATAAAAAAATTCACAAATCTTCAATTTTCTCCTAACTTCTAGCGTTTTCTACGTTACTAAAGTTTTTTGGCAAATAACCCTTCAATTTTTTTAACTTTTTAAAACCTTTAATTTTTCTAAGCTTTCTTATAAAATACTAGTTTTTTCCCGCGACTCCGTCCTCGTGATTATTTTTTCTCTAGACATTTTTTTTCAGATTTTTTTGCTATAAGCCTCACGGAGCCCGTGAGTTCTGGAGGAAGTTCGTTAGGAAGGAAAACCAGAATTATTTTTATATAATAGACTAGCTTTTTCCCACAGCTTCGCTCGCATTAAGAAGATTTTTTCATACAAACTTTCAACCCCTATTTCACGCTCTGCAAGCAAAATTTTATAAAACGTATAAACATGTATTCATTTAAATCAGCGGCTCAGAAACAAAATTTCAGATCTCTGACTTACGAAATGACGGAGTTGCATTGTAAAATTTATAGAAACTTTAACCCCCTTTTCACCCTCTTAGGGGTAGAATTTCAAAAAATGCTTATTCATGTTTTTATTCATTTATTTTGAATTAGTAGGTCAGAAATAAAATTTAAAGTCTTTAACTTAACAAATGACGAACTATTATACAAAATTTCAACCCCTTATTTCACCCCTTTAGGGGTAGAATTTTTAAAATTCCTCTTCTTAGCTTTACCCAACAAAACAACTCCTCTTACCAAATTTCATGGCTGTATCTTTAACAGTTTTCGCTCGGCGAATATGAATCAGTCAGTCAGTCAGGACTTGTTATTTTATATATATATATATAGAAGACAGATAGTAACTATGTGAATATCCGAGCCAGTACACGTTTTTCTATGTAAACAAAGTTTTCCGCAAAACCACAATTTTTTATCATTTTGATGGATACCGTTCACGTAGCCTGTGTCGACAGGATTAAAAATATACGGCGCCAAAGTCAGATTTTGGGCGTGATATTAATCAGTATTACGGCCGTCAGCGTACCAGGAGATTAGGAGTTAGAGGAACATAATGTTTGCGCATCGGATTTGGCAGTCAGACTGACATATTACTAGGATGGAGCGATGAATGCTTATATTTCATGTTCCCCTTGTAGAGAGCGTAACAAACTATGTAAGAGGACGTGTCGCTGACTGTGAAAGTAGCAGCGCCGAAAGTGATTTTGTTTTTATTTGTACGGGCAAGCACTCTGGCGTGAAGCGTCATTTTTTACTTACATTTTCCAAAAAAAAATACGCATTCGGCGCTGCTTTTTTCACAGTTTGTCTACAACAGGGACGAGTTTAAGAACACGGATGCCCGACACGACGGGCGAGAGATCGGGCGCGGGACCGACTCTACACGCCCATCCGACGTATGGATCATCTCACTTGTCAGACAATCAGGTGATCAGCCTACATTGCCTAACCAAACTCGGGAACAACATGTTTCGAACGCTGGAATCGAACACACCACCTCCGCGTCACGGAAACCACTGGACCATGGAGGCGACCTTTTAGGATAATTAATTTAATAGTCAGCAGCAATTTAGAACGGTAACAATAATAATATTCCAACAAGATTCTCGTTAGTTCTCAAATTATTTACATACGTTAGACATAATATTCTCTAACACAGTAATAACATTCATGTTTGTATAGTGGTTATATACATATAATAAGCATAATTATTTCAGGCTACATTTGCTGCTGATGTCATAGGAGTTGCAGAACGAAGGGGGCTCTTTCGTGCGTACCAGCAAAGGGCAAAAAAAAATTTAAAAAATTAGTTCTGAAAGCTTGACAGTTAAAATTTATAACAATCTACCGCGTCATGTTAGCGATAGCGCGATGTTGACCGTCGCTAGCGACATCTACTGCCAATAGGAAGAAGATGACAAAAAACCTTTTATTTTCAATGTAGGGAGCAAGCGAGCATAATGGTTACGTAATGGAAAGCAACTGCCGTCGCCCACGGTCACTCGTGACATCCGAAGAGTCGCAAGTGCGTTGCCGGCCTTTATGGGGGAATAGGAATAGGGATAGGGGGATTAGGGAAGTTGGACCACCGGTAAACTCACTCGCCCACAACAATGAACACAGCACACCGCCGTTTGACGCCAGTTTTCTGTAACCCCCTTCATTTAATTTATTTTGTTTTTATTAGTATTTTTGTTGTAAAAGCAGCAACAAAGAAGAAAGACATAATACGTGAAAATTTCAACTCTCCAGCTATTACCGTTCTCGTATATAGCCTGGAGACAGACAGACGGACGCATGGATAGACATCGAAGTCTTAGTAATGAAAATTGACGTAACTGCCGTTAATTTTATAATCTGTCAGAGAGAAAAATATTACCGGAAAACCATAAAACGGCTTTCTTTACTGTAAAAATGTACCAGGCTCACATAAATGAATTAAAATCGATATTTAACTTCCTAAAGCATATTTTTCCCACTATTCTGTCAATTGCCCCCTCTATGGGAATACCGTGACCCGGTTTTTTTGCCCGTTAACTTACCACGCGGTATTCCACCTTGCTGCCCTTGGAATACTAACCATAATCGCTTGAATGGTGTCCGCCAAATGATTTTATACTCTATTTCTAGTGGTATTACATTGATTTTACTTCGTGTTACTGTTAAGTAACCTTTGTGAGTATTTTTCTCACTATTGTCTTAAAATACAGTTCGACGCACGCGAAAACGTTAGGTTAGTATTTTTGTAAGACCTTCCAGTAATCATCATCATAGCTTATAAACCACGGCCTCACAGAAAACTGGCGTAACATCTACCTTCAAACCAAATTTCCGCCCAATCCGCAGTGGCGTGGGACGTGCGGAAATACCACCACCTTAATTATAATAAAATTATATTTAATTATAATAGAATATATATATGATAGGCCAAAATGTGGGTATTATGGACAGAAATTGTAGTTCATAATTTAATATGCGAAAAGGTTACACCTCGCGCTCCCCCGGGGCTACCAGGATAACACGAAACAAAGGAGGTGTACGGGGGTGGGCAAAAATAAGCGTATTGAACGCATTTCGGTACTAACGAGCTATTGTGTTGTTTCGACGAAGAATCGAGGAATTTTACATTGATTTTCTATAATAATGTGATGTTTTATTTTTTGAAGTGTTCATCATTGTAACTTTTTTCCGAAACGGAGGTGGAGGTAGAGAGATATCGAAATCCTGACTATATTAAAGTCAAATTATAAACTTCTTTGGGTACACCGCGCCGGCAATTTTACTTTAGACTCCTCTTAAGGCCGGCTGGCTTTTAAGCTGTGATACGTAAAAGAGTTGCATCCTTGATGAGCCGAGTTCGCGGAAGTACCAACACCATTCTTAGCATTAATAAGTGATAAGATAGAGTGTCCAATTGTGCGCCATTGGGTACATATTCATGTTTTCGTACCTAGTGCCGCTGGTAGTCGTTACCAGGATGACAGACATCAAGTCGTTGGAATGCTGGGTACTAGGATATTAGGAGTTATGACCAACGCATTAAGTACAAGGATAGCAGCAACCCTCGCCGTACTACGTACTTGATAATGTTATGTACCAGGAAATCAGAAGTAATAAAATAAATTTGCAAATCAAAATTAACCGGCAGTCAGCACTCGTCGAAACTGAAGTACCTTTCGCTATCGAAAGAACTTAACTCAAGTTTTTAATTTACTATTAATTTGTACTAGTATTAATTTAATCTCGAAATTTTCATAATTAATATGTATCATTATAGGTAAACTAAAAATTAAAAAACTCAAATAAATACTAACAATATACAGGCTTAAAAAATAAAGTTATAAAAAGAAAAACTTTCCCAGGTCGTCCCCATCAGGTTTTTAATTATTAACCACTGGCTTATTTCACCCGTGGCTTTCCCTGTGTGTACCTAAATTATTTATCCAATGGAATCGTGGAATCAGAAAAATGTATATACATATGTCTTTCTCGAACAAACATCGAGACAGTCAAGCTTTAATTAAAATAACGTTATTTCTCACAAGTGTTATTCAACTGACACTAATTCGAATCTACGACCCCTAGACAATTACATCTAAGCACAAAACAAAGTGCTTGTAGGTTTGACATAAACAACAAAGTATCATCAATCTCAAGTAGATTCATTTGTTAAAAGTACTAGGATAGCATAACATCAATATACTACACTCTACGTAAGTACCAGGCATTCAGCAGGATGTAAATTAAAGTTAAACAGTAGACAGAACTAGCCGATTTTCCTCTCCAGTTTCGCCGATCTTAAGGCTGTGCGACTATGCGAATAAAGCCTAGCTTCTTCTGCTACCCCAGTAATTCACCATATCCCTAGTAAAAATTACGTAGGATTATCGAACATTATACACAAGTACCAGGAAATCAGCGGTAATGGAGATGTTGCCAGTGTTTAAGTACCATTCAGAATCGAACGCGCATAGCGTCATGTTAATTACCGTCGAATTTCAAAGCGAATAATTTGGAATTATTTACAAGCAAAGTAATTTAAATTTAATGCTGAAATGCACTCCTCAAAGCTTTATGTCATGTGAAATGCGTATTTTTAATGTATAATACATCGTTTTAAAGGTTCCGTACCCAAAGGGTAAAAATGGGTAATTAATAAGAATTCGATGTTATTCCGCCTGTCTGACTATCTGTCCGTCTGTCTCCAGGCTGTATCTCGAGGGCGGTAATACCTAGAGAGTTGAAATTTTCACAGAATATGTATTTCTGTTGCCGCTATAACATCAAATACTAAAAACAAAGTAAATTAAATGTTTAAAGGAACCTCTCCTATAAAAATATGTTTTATGCATTTTTTAAAACTAGATGGCGCTACTAGTATCTCTTAATTGCACTATCGCTGGCATGTTATGTTTTTTGCTCTTAACTAGTAAGGAACCTTCGCGCGCGAGTCTAGCTCGCACTTGCCCGGTTTTAATTTATCGAATTTAAGTATGTTAATTTGTATTTATATTTTTGCTCTGATAGCACAAAGAACTCTACCTTTTCGTAATCGAAATATTTTGTGTTAATTCATAGTTTAAAATTATACAAGAGTAATTAAAAATTAGTATAGTAATTTGAAAACTATAAATTTCTCTAAATACAGCTTTTGCCATTTAATATCCTTCCTTCGATCACTTATTACTAAGACGCACAGATCCCTTCAAAATTGAATAAAATAATGGCACCAAGACTCTGACTGAAATCAAAATCTTGATAAAATAAAAAATTAGAAAATAAAACTTAAAGAGTTAAAGCTCGCAATCGTACAAAAGTTAAATATCGCGGTCTCGGAGCGACTAGGGGCAGAATAAGGCATCATGCGCGGCTTTGCTCGTGGCAGTTTTTAACCGACTTCCAAAAAAGGAGGAGGTTTCTCAATTCTATCATATAAAATGTTCTTTTTAGACGGCAACTGTGAATTTTGAAGATTTTTGCAAAGGTAGCTAGCGATTTTTTTGGTTTAGTTTAAAGTATTTATGGTAAACATCCCATTAACTTAAAGGTTTATCTGCTTTTAAAGGGCAATTTCTTTGCTATCCGAGTAAAAACTGCCTACCTAGTACTATCTGCTTGTTGCTACCCTAGTAATAGCGTCTTAATATATTGGGGCAACGATATTTACTATCAAAACATTATACTAATGTACCAGGACAACATGGGCATAATGGATACAACGGGAAATAGGTCCGATGTCCTCTGACTATTGTCTTAGTTAATTACATATTCATGCGAGCCGGGTACCACATCAACTGGTTAACTGCCGTTTTATATAGGCGGTTAACGACCTGTATTAGAAATTTACAGGCGCACCTGCTACCAACTTGCAATTTATGTTAACCTAGTACAAGTGTTAAATAACAATGACATTAGTTGGACACGTGCCTCCATACTTCCCTAACATTGTAATTTATCGGGAAATACCTGTTCGTAACACTTCACGCCGTACCTTCTAAACTGCTTTGGATGAAAATTAAGATATTTTTTTCTTCGAAAGGATATAATAATTTCGAAAATATAAGATTTTTTTTTCAATTTCGAATATTAAATTAAGTAAATGAAACTTTCGCTTTATGGGCTATGTTATATTTAGTATATAAGCTAGTTTATTATAAAAGCGTAATATAAGCTGTTGTATATTTTTATGACGTCATATTGTATAACGATGCTATTCGTCTTTATGAGCTGCTGGTGTTTTTGTTTTTATAGCCACTTGGCGAGGCTCATTAGTACTTAGGTTGTGATGGAAGTTTATGCGAGCCTAGTAAGGAGGAGGAGCCTAGGAGGTTTCGGCCCTTAGGAGGACCAGGAATTATGTGATTGAAACTCGCTTAAAAACCGCTGCATTTCTGGAGACAAAAAAAAACTGATTCTAGTTTTTTTTCTTCTTAATTGTACAAAACTAGATATGGGGTTATTTGACAGGTAACAATTTACTTATCAAATAACCTCATATCTAGTTTTGTACAATTACTAAGAAAAAAAATATTATAAGTTTTTTTTTTGACTCCTGAAATGTAGCCATTTTTAAGATACGACGTTGAGGCAGATAGGCATCGTTATGTGATTCGCACAGCGCGCTCGGTTGACGGCATACAAATTTTCGCTTATTATTTTCTCAAATCCGTGCAGTAGTTCGGGGGTGATTTACGTCCATCCCAACCAACAGTTTTAACTAACGTTTAAACGCCGATCAAGTTAACGGTGGTTGCAGTGAAACTCGGCTGGCGAATGAAAGTGTTATTGCTTATTAAAACGATAATTAAAAATCTAATAAAGGATGAATAGGGATCCAAAGCTTTGGCACGAATGAACCAAACGATGCGTGGGCTCACACAAAACTGCATACAAACAAAGATATTGATGTGAAACACTGTTGCATCCATACTAATATTAATAATGGGAAATCGCTTTTTGTCTTTCTTTTACGCTCTAACGAAGCAACGAATTGACTTGATTTTTTGCATAAACTTTAAATTATCAAAAGCGTGGAGATAACATAGGTTATTTTAGGTGTTAGAAAAACATCGTGTTTCAAAAGAGGAGCAGCTACAAAAAAGAAACAAAAGATTAACAATAAGTCATAATGACGCTCTGGACATTACGCGCGTCTCCAGGAAACTCCAATTTTTTTACAAAAAGTAGCACTCAGTAGAAAAAAGTATCCTTAAACACGCAAAAAGAAGACTAAATCACGCATAAAGTAGCCTAAAGCCTGCAAAAGTAGTCTTTAGCCCGCAAAAAGAAGCTTTTAGTTCGTGAAAAGTAGCTTAAAGAACGCAAAAACTTCAAAACCCCCGGAGAAGTAGCCAAAAGCCCGCAAAAAGTGGCCTTAACACGTAAAAAGTAGCCTAACTCCCGAAAACGCAGTATCCAGATATTTTTGATGCTGGAATGCTAATTTCTATATATTTTTTTTTCTATTTCAGGTACTGGCGGGAACTAACTCGACTCGTGCCGAAGCGTGTATCAATTATTTTTCAATTTTCCAATTTGTTTAGATATTTACGTATGCAAAAAGCCAAAAAATATTCGACATCGGATCGGGACGTGAATTTCATTGTTCCGGAATAGAGATGTACGTATAAGTGATTAAGAGCATTTTTTGCTAAGGGCCAAACGAGCAAAGGGGTCACCTTTTGCCGTGGGAGAGCCATGCTTCAGCACGAATGGGCCGGCTCGACCGGAGTGATACCACGACCTCACAGAAAACTGACGTGAAACGGCGTTGTGGTGTGTTTCGTTCAGTGAGTGAGTTTACCGGTGGCCCAACTTCCCTAATACCCGTATCCCTATTCCCATTCCCTCAAAAAGGCCGGCAACGCACTTGCGACTCTTCGGATGTCACGAGTGTCCATGGGTGACGCCAGTTGCTTTCCATCAGGTAGCCCGTCTGCTCGCTTGCCCCTAAATATCATAAAAAAACCTGAAGACTGGTGTACGCCCATGGACACTCTCAACATTAGAAAAGTCGTGCCGGCATTTTAAGTATTAGGGTGTACGGAGTTGGGTTCTCACTCGAGCGAAACACAGCATAAGCGTTGTTATACGCCGGTTTTTCGAATTCAAATTATTCATTTCAGACCGTCGTCTCTAGGTTTTCAAAGGGGCCGTAGTGTTTATGCGTTTGAGCCGGATTCAAACGTGTGTCTGTCTATCACTTCTTCTCGCTGTTCCGACTTGAACTTTCGGAAACGATTTTTCTCAATTTTGTGCTCTCTACTGGTACGAAACCCTTTTTTAGCAAGCCCAACTCGCACTTGGCTAGTTTTTTATGAAATTGGGAGGCAAATGAGTCACCTGATAGAAAGCAACTGCCGTCGCCCGTGGACCCTGAAAAGTATCCTATGTCCTTCCCTGGGACTCAAAGTAAGCGGTTTGTGTGTGAAGTGCTAAGGTTTGCTATGGGAAAGCCATGCTTCGGCGCGAATGGGCCGGCTGGACCGGAGTGACACCACGGCCTCACAGAGAACTGGCGTGAAAAGGCGTTGTGTTTCGTTGAGTCAGTGAGTTTACCGGTGGTCCAACTTCCTCGATCTCCCTATCCCTATTCCCTCGTAAAGGCCGGCAAAGCACTTGCGACTCTTCGAATTTCGCGAGTGTCCATTGCTTTCCATCAGGTAACCCGTCTCGCTCGCTTGCCCCCTAAATATAATTAAAAAAACAAACAGACCGACACACCTCGCAATTACAATGTCTATACATGCACTACTCGATCCCGCCTCATGTGGTCATATCAACTTAGACAGAGACGCACTGATACAGTGTCGGCCGTCCCTGTCATACGTCACATCATCATCGCTGGAAGGAGATGGACATAGTGATAATCTCGCTATCTCGTATCATGTGCGTTATCGTGTAATATACGTGGTCTCGACTAGATATATCCCCGCGCGCACTAATACCCTTATTGTTATTTAAATAGAGCTCAGATTCGTAAACAAATATACATTCCTATTCCGATCATACGTATCTCTCTACGACTAAACACCATTTGAAAGTATAGAAATATGGATAACTAGCTTTACCCGCGGCTTCGGTTTCGTGGAATTCGTAAATGGGTAAAGGAATGTTTTTTTTTCAAAAAACGTGACGTTTATTCCAAACTAAAATTAGACCATGTTGCTCTCCGTCTTTTCAACTAAGTCTATGCCAAAAGTCAAGTCGATTGGTTGTTTCAGAATAACAACAAACACACTTTCCTTTTTGTACTATGAGCAAGGATATTTTCGAGAACTTTTGATTCCGTCCAGTCCGTCAATCGAAAACCGTACATTTTGAACCGTGTATTTCCCGGTTAACCGGGTCGATCCGGTTTGTGACCGGGTGACTGAAGGTCTACATAACCGGGCTGTGACAGATGCCATTAAACTTATTTATGTTCGGCGGGCGTACTTGATTTATGTGGGAACGATAGGCATTTTAAAATTGTGCTTTTTTGGTCGAATATTTTTTGACCGGTTTGTTGAATATCTTAAAATATATGATTCTCGTGCGTCTGTTTGTCACCAAACTAGTCCTAAGCGATTGGATAGATATGAGCTGTAGAGCGTCCGTGGCCTAGTGGAAAGACCCTTGGTTCGCACTCGAGAGGGTGCAGGTTCAAATCCCGGTGGAGGCGTGTACCGATGAGACATTTTCCGATCTCAAGTACATGTATTATGTACTGCCGGATGCTCGTTGCCGTGGGAGAGCCAATTGGCACGAATGCGCCGGCTCGACCGGAGTGATACCACGGCTTCACAGAAAACTGGCGTGAAACGGCGTTGTGCTGTGTTTCGTTCAGTG
>JAOTAV010070189.1:0-13622 GCA_026546445.1 Cyclargus thomasi | reverse complement strand
TGCTGACCAGGAGAGATGTGCTCTGCTTGCTGACCGGTCGGTGTAGTGAGAATGCCCGATGATGCCGATGCGGAGTCGCCCAGGCCGCGGTACATTGCGGCTAGGGGACGAGGTACCCGATGAGGCGATGCTGGCTGGCGTGGTGCGGAAGGGCGGGGAGTGATATTTTAAATTTTATAAAAAAAAACAGATTTAAACCATAAACAAAAAAAATATTTCGTTATGATTATTGTGTCATGTCAAAAAATTGTATCGTGCGTGGCGTTTATTTATTAAAATATGCAAGATCAAAGCGTAGGGTTCATCTTCATATTTCCCATAGCCTTATTGTATGCCTCCTTCAGACACAGCTGCAATCGCGTGGTTTGGACCCGGGTTTTAACATCTCGGAACTTATTACCCAGGCTTAGCATTCATACCTAACGCACGTTTTAGTGCAGGAAACGATCTGGTGCTAAATATGTTACTATCATCAGGTACCCTGTGTCGTACAAGGAGTCGCTGAACACGGTGCTGGCGCAGGAGGCCAGCCGCTACAACCGCCTGCTTCATGTCATGGACACCTCACTCAGGTATCATCTGTTTCAGGGTTTGCTGTAGGAGTGCCATTCTTCTAGATAATGACCCGGTTTCATAGGCAAGTGCTTGCGCTGTGTTTGGTCGAGTGAGTTAAATGGTGCCCCAATCCCTTATTGCCTCTTCCTGTCTCCTTTCTCTATTTCCTCACTTTATTCTATTTTTTTAGGCTGGCAACGCAAAAATTACTCTTCTGATGTTGCGAGGGTCGATCAGCGGCGGTAGTTCCTTTCGACCAGGGACCCGTTTGCCCCATGATTTAATAAGTTGACTACTATATAACCGAACAGTGTATAGCTAATGTGTAGCTAAGTCAATCAATGTACTGTAGGGAGCTGCAGCGCGCGCTAACAGGACTGGTGGTGATGTCTGAGGCGCTGGAGGGCGTGGCGTCGAGTGTCGCGCGACATGCCGTGCCCGACATGTGGGCCGCGCGCGCATACCCCTCGCTCAAGCCGCTAGGTGAGACCTACTGATATATGTACTGTAGGGGGCTGCAGTGCGCGCTAACAGGGCTGGTGGTGATGTCTGAGACGCTGGAGGGCGTGGCGTCGAGTGTCGCGTGACGCACCACTTGCTTAAGTCTCTAGATAGGACCCTCTTCTAATGAACTTCATTATATAAATTAATACTTAAAAAAACCAAAGCAAACACTATTTATCATCAGACCTTCAAACTTTGTCGTGGGCTAAGTTCATTATGAGACTTTAGGAAAAGCTGAAACATGACTATGATATGATATTTTATTATGAAATGCCAGCTCCTCATAATTTTATCCAGCCCAAAGCCTAATTCCTCATAAAAAGGCTGAAAATACACTTGCAACCCTTCGGATGTTGCAGGTGTCTATGGGCGATGGCAGTTGCCTTCCGTCACGTGATAAGAGCTACTCACAAATTTTTCTTCCTCCCACAGGTGCGTGGGTAAAGGACCTGCGTCGTCGCGTGCAGTTCCTCCGGTCGTGGTCCACGTCAGGTCCGCCAGTGGTGTTCTGGATGTCGGGGTTCTTCTTCCCGCAGGCGTTCCTCACCGCCGCGCTGCAGAACTACGCCCGGAAACACGTGCTCGCCATCGATACTATTAGCTACGCGTTTGAGGTAATTTATTTTTTTAAATGATATTTAGGAGGCAAGCGAGCAGACGGATTGCCTGATGGAAAGCAACTACCGTCGCCCTTGGACACTCGTGACATCTGAAGAGTCGCAAGTGCGTTGCCGGTCTTTATGAAGGAATAAGGAATGGGAATAGGTATAGGGGATTAGGGAAGTTGGGCCACTCGTAAACTCACTCAATGAACGTAATACAGCACAACGCCAGTGTTTTCTGTGAGGCCGTGGTATCACTCCGGTCGAGCCGGCTCATTCGCGCCGAAGCATGGCTCACCCACGGAAAAAATCAAGCAAAAAGAGTTATTTTCTAAGTAATTACCTGTCTTTGGTTTTTTAGCCGCTCGCGTCGCCTCCTAATCGTCGGCCAGAGGACGGCATATGTGTGAGCGGGCTTTACCTGGAGGGCGCGCGGTGGAACGTCATAGACATGGTGCTCGAGGAGAGCCGACCCAAGGAGCTGCATACAGGCAAGGAACCTTCCTACTAGAAGAGATAGTGGTGTCACAGAAATATGTGTAGAAGAGAAAGAGATGTCTCAGAAATATGTCCACCTGTGATAGGAAGGAGAGGAGTCTAAAATAGTTAAATTCGGAAGACATACTTTATGGAGCCTATTTGTTCACCTCACGTTTACGTTACGTTAGGTTTCATTTTCTAGTGACATTGCACAGCAAAATGAAACTTTAATTCAATGTCATACAGTGGCGTCTTACCACAATAACAACGTTGACGAAATGTGGCGGACAAACGGCCGTATTGTATGCACGCACATTTGCACGTACAGTCTCTTATGCTAACAAGTACTGAAAACGTCATACAGTACACGCATAGGGATTCTCTTATTTACAAGTTCAGCCTGTCTCACTCTAACCTCTCGCGTGTGACAGAGATGGCGATAATCCACATGCGGCCGGAGCAGGACCACCGCGCGTCGTCGGGCGCGTACGTATGCCCGGTGTACCGCACGCTGGCGCGCGCTGGCGTGCTGGCCACCACCGGCCACTCCACCAACTACGTGCTGGCTGTAGAGCTGGCGACGCGCAAGCAGCCGTCGCACTGGGTCAAACGCGGCGTCGCGTTGTTCTGTGCGCTGGACTATTAGTATTGTTTATGAAATTTTTTAACTTAGTTTAAAATGCGATGAATAGTTTTAAAATAAAATTTGTATCACATGTTAGAGTAAAATATATATTAGTGAATTCATTAGTACGTGCTATGGAGATTATATCTGGTTTAATAAAATTTGTCTTAAATTTTCGTTTTTAATCACACATTTTTGACATAGTTTTCTTGTTAATTCGTTAGAACTTTACACATCTAACATTGTAAGTCAAAATTTACTTTTTTTTGCATGCAATTTGTGGCAAAAAACATTAACTAATTAAACACGGGTATTAAAGTTTTGTCCAACATTATTTCCTTTTATTTAAAAGATTACTCAAATCCCCTTATACAATTAATTATTATACGAGTGTCTCCTCACTGGCGGTAGACCTCAATCCGCGAAAAGACATATGAAAAAATCCGCGTGATTAAATCCTCTGAGGAAGGTCCCTGATACTTTCAATGGCATGAGATGAGAGTGGATCTCACTCGCACTAGGGTAAAAAATCTGCAAAAAATTATATGAAAAAATTCCGCGCGAATAAAATCCTCTGTGTGGGTGGTCCCTAAATTTAGTATCACACAATTGGCGTGTTGTGCGAACATTTACGTACAAAGATAAAAGTTGTGAACGCCGGTCGGCCGCACACTTTATTAGTTATTCTGTCGTTATGTGCGGAGCGGTTGTCGTCGATAAAGTCTATAAAGGATGCAGAGCGAAGCTACATCTCGGCGCAACTCCAGGGGGTCCAGCTTGTTTGAAACACTATGGCCATCAACAATCCGAGCGGTTCTTTGCTGGATACGATCTAATAGGAGCAATTGGTAATTAGGTGCCCCTACCCAGAGATGAGAACAAAATAAATGAGGCCAAACCTATGCCTTGCAAGGCTGTAGGCGTCGAATCGGACTAAAATACTGTTTCGCTCCGTTTAAAATACCAAGCTTATTCGAGGCAAACTTAGCCTTACCCTCCAGATGACAACGGAACTGGACTTCACTTGAAATGTTAACGCCAAGTATTTCAATGCTGAGGGAGATTGTTAGAGGACCTTTGACACCTATATTTGATTAAGATTACGCGATCATAGGGTAAAAATGGGAGCCTTTTTACTATCAGTCTCTAATGTCTAGATGAAGCTAGAATTACCAGCTAGGCTATACTAGCTTTAAAAACTAGCCTGGTGTATCCCGGACACGAAGACTTCAGTGCACGTCTCTCCTAAACGTAGTTCGTGATATAGTGCGCGACGCGGAGTCTACACGTTGCGAAACTAGAGCGCAGCGCAGCGCGTGCCGCCTGCCGCCTGCCGCCTGCCGCCTGCACCTACAGATAACCACCTAAATTGATCTTCTAATTTAAATTCACTATTACAGTCACCTGCGAGTACACCAAAGAAAAGGGTTTTATAGGGACCGTGCAAGGTGATGCTATGAACGTTGTCGCCAATCCGAAACCAGGTTTTTATAATAAATTATTATTTTCATCACATGTCGTGTTGCATATAATATGGGATCATGGAGTGCTATTTTTGTACTTTACTCGAATGTCGTAAAGACCACAGTATTGTCACTTCAAAATAGGATGGTGTGTTTGTATTTAACACCTTAACGCAATGCATATGTAAGCTATTTTCGGTGTTTAAAAATATCATGTTTCCAAAATATTCGTATATGAGTTTTTTAATAAGCTTATAGATATTATAATATCTATGGATCCAATAAACTATCAACTATTCACCATCGGGCTCATCGGGGAGCTTCCCTGAGGGCTTTAAACGGCAACCGACGAATAGACAAAATGACAGATAATCTGGATAAACTTACAGATTTTCGTTGTGTATCCGTCACCTTGTCTATCTTGCTGTAGAAAGAAACACTTTTTCGGTCGCAGTACCCAGTTGGACAGCTTACAAGTGAAATGATATCCTATCCATTCTGTAGACGGGCCAGTAGTCTATTACTGAAAACAGATATCGCAATAAAGTAGGTGAAATTGCAATAGCTATGAGTAAGGGCTTATAATATTGCCAGCACGCGATCTTTGACCCAGAGCATTATGCATATTTATAGCAATTTTTGTAATTAACATAAAAACTGTATCAAAATCGATCAAGTCGCTTGCTTTTGCAATTTAATTAAATATCGTTGTATATGTAATTGCCGTTAATGTCAAGCGAGGGGTGGTTACCGATTCAGGTCAAGAAAAAAAACCTTTCACCTCAGAGATTTAAACGCTGTCATATTAACACGTAATTCCTTGCATCTCGAACCTGTTTCGCCGCAGCGCTCACCTGTACTCTGATTCTGCTACTTTTTAGCTTCGGTCCAGTTTGGATCAGTGAGATATCGGGACAATAAATCTCACATCTAAATTAATCATCGTCAAACCAATGTAAAATTTTTAACTATATTATGTTATGTATAAGTGTCAAGTAGACTACACGCCGGTTAAATTAAATAAAGTCACCCATAACTACATAACTCAATCTCACGACCCTTGAGTACTACTAATCATATGGTTAAACTGTTAAATAACTTACTTGCTTATATGAAACTAGTTGACGTAGTATGAAACCCCGCAGACGTTGTCCTGCCGAGCCATTTTGTAAATCTAAACTATTCTCAGATCCCCTTAAACACACAAAAAATTTCATCAAAATCGGTCCAGTCATTTAAGAGAAGTTCAGTGACATACACACTCACAGAAGAATTATATATATTATAACAATGTATTCATCATCACTTTATCTTAATCATTAATCAGCAGCTGTCCACTGTGTGTAGTAGTTAGAGGGTTAAATTCGGTTTGTCCACCAACACCAACAACCAAGACGAGATTACTTTGGCCCGATAAAATTCAACTTTATGATATAAGCTATAAGTTTCATTTTCTAGTGTCATGAACAGGTTTCATTTTACGATAGAGCAATGACTCTAGACGTCTATGTCATAACGTAGCATTTTATCTGTCCGAAATAATCTCGTTCTTGGTTAACGGTGTTAATGGACAAACGGCCTTTCGCCAAATAAGTGCCCTACTAATAACTATATAATACTAGGTACCAATAACTATATAATATTTTTTTAAAGAATGAAAGAAAAATTTTTTTAACCAAACCAAAATCTTTAGGAGTGTAGAAATATTGAATACTAGATGACGCTACCTTGAGCCTAAATTAGTTTATCGCGCGGAAACCATATTCCCGGGCTTCCCCGGCACTCAAAGTAGGTCCAATGCAAATTTCAGCAAAACCGGTTTAGCGGTTTGTGCGTGAAGAGGTGACAAACAGAAACACTTCCGCATTTATAATATAAGTAGGAAGGGACCTAAACTAAATAATTTCTTTTGGCCTCATTAATTTTATTCGTCCGAAATATTTGTGTATAAAATAGCTTTGTGAAAAAATGTTATAGTAAATCTTAAATTGGGAAGAGCTTTCTTGCTTATTTCATAGAGACAAAATACTTATAAAACCCCTTTCTATATAACTTAATTTTTAATAAATTATCAAAAATGGGTTTAGCTGCTTATTAACTTTGGCTTCACAATTTAAGTGCTGTTACTGATATTACTTAAGTAATTCAAGTGCACCAATGAAAAAGAAAATTATCTTTGTCAATTTGCTAAAAGTCTATTCATATTGTTGTCAAGCATATTATGTTTTCTTCATTTTTTATAAAGGATATTTTCCTTATAAATGTTAATAATATATCCTTATAAATTATAAATGTTAATTTTATATCATAATCTATGATATAAAATTAACATGTTTTCATTATTGCTTAGAAATTAATTACTTTTATATCATAATCTATGATTACCGCTTTATGTTTCCCTTAATAAAATAAAATTAACTTCTAATATCGGTTACAGGACTGATAACTTGATAGGCTTAAGTTTGGGAGTGGGAACATCATGTGATGTTATATAATGTTTTTGGTTGTTGTTTTAGTGATAAGTAAATGAGATAAGAGCTGTTTACATTGTTAGCAGTTTTAAGTCTGCTGTGGCCAAGGTCATTTTAAACCCGTTGCTTGTTTCTTTTTTGGGTTTATAATCTGGATATTTCGATATTTTGAGTAATTAAATAAAACTACGTTTTGCTGAAGGCTTAGCAGGCTGGGGTAGTAGAGTTAAAACAGCGTATTTTGGCACAAAACTTTCTATGAAATGTCAAAATTGATATAAAATTCCGTGCCGGGTTATTTTGATTCCACCATAGCATAGTGTGATGCCAAAAACACTTGAAGATAAGTTGACTTGTCGCGTCGCGCTGCAGTGTAGCTACGCCTAGTGCGGTCTCACCTTTAGCGACTCGTCGTATCTCGGCATATCTTCAATATTTTGTACTATATTCAGGGCCAGGCAGCTTTACCAGGGCCCTGAGCGAGATTCCTTCGGCGCCCCCTGACTTTAATTTGATTACATACGAAAGAAATTTGCCAGTCGCCTTTTATGTGAAGTGCGGCGTCCATTTTATCTGGCGCCCTGGACGGTCCCCAGAGTCTTCCCTCTAGTCTACTTAACGCCCTACTAACTATACTTATACTTTACTCTCCATTAACAAGTTAATTGTCATGTCCATATCATACTAAACTGTCTAATAATAATTTTCCAGGGGCCTCATATTTCTCATCGGACGACAGTTTCGCGATGATCCGTGGTGGCCACATCGACCTTACAATACTTGGTGCGATGCAGGTCGCTAAAAATGGGGACTTGGCTAACTGGATGATTCCTGTAAGTATAACTACTCACATTTCCTTCACATATCAATATATAGCAGCACATAGCAGCGTTAGTATAGCAGCGTCGCGTTCATGCGTGACAGAGGTAGGGAAGAATGTGGGGGAAAATTTTTTGCTTTTGGTGGCCACTTTCTGTTGCCTATACTAAGTGCATAGTGAATAATTTAACAATAGAGCAATGGCGGCGGCCCCAATTCGTACATTATGATTTTTTAAAACTTACCCGAAAAAGCAGTAACCTGACAGAAACAGCCTGCTTTTCATGGACAGACAAGCCCTCGCCTCCACTCCAGCTTTCTCGGTTGTATGATCTTTATTCAGTAAAATATTTTTTAGGGAAAAATGGTGAAAGGCATGGGTGGAGCAATGGATTTAGTTTCAGCGCCGCGTACCAAGGTCATAGTCACAATGGAGCACAGCGCTAAAAATGGAGGCCACAAAATAGTACCAGAGTGCACTTTACCTCTCACTGGCAAAAACTGCGTCGATATGATCGTTACTGAAAAGGTAAGCATTGATATTACACAAAAACAATATCTACAATTTGTTAAATAAAGCGCTCTACTGACCTAAGCTGGCGGCCTATGTAGAAAGAAACATGTCGACGACAGTGCACTCGCCCGTGTCGCTGACACGTGTGTCTAATTTTGGCGACAGATGTCGGCGACGTCTACGGCTTAGGTGTGTAGTGCCCCTAATATGTAAATTGTCTTGAAATAATCCATGGTTTCCAAGGATATTAAATTATAATGTATCTCGCACGCAGAATAAAAAAGTAGAGAAAAAAAAAATGACCTTGGGTGATGTTCTGTTGTGTGTTATCTCTTTTCTTTGGTTAGCCAGTTTTGAACATTCTAGGACAAACAAGTTATTTTTGTCTTATATAATTACGAAGAGTTACTATACTAATAATAATTCTTAGTCAAAAGTATTTTATTACAAGCTTTTTTAAGCTTCACCTGTCTGTTCGCCCGATGTTACTTAACAAATATCGTGGTAAGGTAAAACAGTGTGTATGTAAACCTTTGAATATGCTGCTTCTTCTTCCTCTTCTTATTTTTATTTATTTATTTATATGGCGCTTCGGCTATAATTACTATGGCCTGTGTCAAGTAAAGGCGGGAAACCAATTTTCTTGTTCCAATAGTTTTTAGCGAAGTTACATAAATTTTGTAAAGTCTAGTCAGAGTAAAGATAAAACGTCAATACAGTCAGAGTCAAGCCAGTCGATTTAGTAAAGTGGCAGAAGCTTTACTAAAACTTCGGATGGAGTTTTGGAGGGGAACACAAAATAGCACGTTTCTTGAAGTTGTATCAATTGTCCACACTTGTGCATAGCAACGAATGTTTAATATTCGATATTCTACCGTTATCACACATTAAACACCGAAAGAACACAAATTTAACAAAAAATACAAAACACACAACGTCACTCTCTAAAATCCGGTTGCATTGAGAAACCTCCTTTTTTTAAAGTCGGTTAAAAAGTCGTATTACTTTCTTGAGGAACCAAAATACCAATGTCAAGTTTTAATCTCAAGGGCAAAGGTTCCATGCCCTGCTATCGAGTCCCTCAAGAGGCTAACTTGTTGCTACAAGGAAAATTACTCTACATTTTTCATATTATTATCAGTCGGCCAGTAAGATCCCTGTCGTTTTTCAAATAAATCGATACATTTAGAGAATATTGATTTTGTGACCGTACTTTATCGGCAAACAAATAGAATTATCGATATAAATTGTAAACATTTACACTGCCAGAATCGAGCGATAGTGAATCACCTTAAAGTTATATTTATAGATCTATTTATGTATACTCGGTAGAAACGTATTGAAAGTTTGTATTTGTTTGTTCTGCTCGCAAAACCTTCTCACTCAAAATTCAAATATATTTATATAATATAGCTAAGCATTTGGAGACGGACAGACGGAAAAATGGACAGACATCAAAATCTTAGTAATAGGAAATAAGATGCGGTTTTTTCCCTTTGGGTACTTAACTCTAAAAAAGGTTAGTCTTTGGTTTTATTTTGTATAATCAAAGGGATTAACACACATTGTGGTAGCTAAAATAAGTCATTAACGAGTTACGCATGGCTAAAGAAAAAAGTTAGAGCAAAAAATGACTATAGACTGACAAGTTGCCTAAAGTTGCACAGTCATCTAAAATTGTTCATGTCATATACTTAACATGTATATTTATTACATAATAATCTATTATATAAAAATACGTAAGTCGGGTTTTCCTTCCTGACGATCTACCTCCAGAACGCACGAACTGATTTCGACAGTTTTGCATTCGTTAGAAACGTCTCGGGCTCCGTAAGGTTTCCGTAAGGCAAAGAAAATTCCGGAAGAATTTCAGAAGAAATCCAGAAAAACAAGGAAAATAATTTTACACACACAGCGCCATCTTTGACACCTAGCATGCACTACAACGGTGCTTGACAGCTACTCTTTGTACTCTGGTCAATTAATTTCTCATACTAGAGTTAAAAAAGTCACTAGGTGTGATAAGTATTTAATTTTGTAATAGAAAATAATAATTCTCATCTTTGTTACCACGCGGACGGAGTCGCGGGCAACAGCTAGTATTGTATAAACCTGCCGAGCGCCGTGCTTAATCACTAAGCCAAGATTAAGAAAATACTAAACCTGAAAATAATTCAAAAACAATAATAATATTTTGCACTAAACGTATTTTAAATTATTCCAAAAAAACAACACCAGAATTCTCGATGTGCTCTATATTTCAAACGCGACCGTAATACATTATTTTCATTGTAATGATGGTTGCAAAAACCTCGCAGAACTGTAACGCGCATAATTAGGGTTCCGCAACTACATCAGTTTTGTAATATACAGCAAGAAAACTTACTTTTTGCAGTAAGTTTCTAAGGATCTAAACATATACTCTACAAGCATTAGCGACGAACATATTATAATGTAGATTTTTTTTCTACGGAGGAAAACACAAAGTAATAGATTTAGAAAGAAAATCTCTAATTTTCTTACTTATAACAAATTTACAGAAACAACTTTAAAAATATAGTCTTGTAAACTCTACAAGCATACAGTACCGGAACCAAAAATCGGCGATGTGAAATAACAACCACTCAGAGCTAGCCTTGAATGAAACTTAATACCATGTAATTATAATGTTCTTCCTATATCATATTTAAGATTACGATGATGATTAATGGTGTTATATTTTTTACAGAACCCGCGAGTTTCAGTGAATCACGCCTGTCTGCGTGTTTCGAAGGCACCCGTCTCGTAGGTATCCAAATATTCCAAGGTTTTCCACGATTGATGGAAAGTCGTAACAAAATCGTAAATGATTCAGTAGCAAAAGTTTTTAGGCCAAAGTTTTTTCTGGTAAAACAAAAGAATGTGATACTGGTGAGTACGGTTTACCCTATTTTATTAAACTAAATTTCAGTAAACTCAAAAGTTACGTACCGCATTAAAAAGTAATAAAATTTAGATATTAAAAAAAATTAAAGTTTTTTGTAAAATATGCAAATATGTGCAATCACCATAAAAAGTGCCTTTACGAAACCTTGTACAATATTACGCTAAACGGAGCCTAACTTATATGTTGTAATAAGATTGCACGTCTAACGACATAATGAGCTTAATAAACAAATGTGTTCTTGTATATCTAATATATATAAATAATGGGTCTAGCAGAAAAGTTGACACAGGGACTCAATTTGTGTTTCTTATTTTGAATATCTTTGTAATTTCTTTGTTAAAATAAAATGTAAAATATTCTTTTAGCATTTTTTCGTTACCAATTATGCATACGATCAACTCGCAATGTAAAATGGTAATGTAGACCCGTTTCTCAACAAGACAAATATAGATCAAGTATTAGCATGGCATATTGTTACAACTTTCAAGGTTACCGAGTACGGCTAACATTGCAACTTCTACAAAACCTCATATTTATTATGAGTTAGCAGAGAGCTATCGCAAATTGTAAATCCTTACTAATGTAATAAATGTTGAAAGTATTTTTCTTTAATTCTTTGTTTATCCCTCCTGCAGACCCAAACGAAGCAATCAATTGACTTGATATGTACATATATATGTTTTGGAGTCATCCATTCTATTGTAAAATATTTATTTATTGTAAAATACATGTTGTCAAGAAGCCATTCCTGTAGCTCCTTTCGTAACTTTCTCTCAGATAGTTTTTTAAAGTGATTGGGAAGTATTGTGGCAGTATCCACATTAAGCGTAATAGGCTATTTCTGACTTCTTATAAAATAACGATTTATATTTTTGATAACAAATACACTCATTTCGTAGATATATGAACAAGGAGCGTTAGTATATTATTATTTAAGCGTTAATATATTATTGTACAGTTTAAATAAGGGCCTGCAGGGTTCGATTTAGCTAACATTTAATATACTAAGTTTCCCTATATGATTCTGACTCAATACATTATACGGGTCTAAGTTTGAGAAACATTTTTCGTTAACGTTTTGTAATACTTTGCTCACGTCTTCAATGACATGTGTACAGTGTATTTATCTCACCATGTAAAATGTGCTTAGTGAGATTGCAGATGTACCGATCTCGTTAAGCCGGTTTTTTCGCCATTGAAAATTACCGTGAAGGAATGTCGCAAAGTGGGAGTTACTTAAATTTAAATACTACATAATATTAGATGTACGCTTTGAATTTGAAGCGGTTTACTGAACACAATGCAAACCGTATTGCCGTCATGAGGAGAAAGGACGCAAGTAACATTTTTTTCTAAATTGATTTTCTGCTGATTCCAAATCCAAATATTGATTGATGATTCCAAATAATCACTTGAGTTATACAGTGATTTAAATTCGGAATCAGCAGATAAAGACGAACACACAAGTATTTTTAAAATTTGGAAAAAAACTAGATAAGCCCGTTTTTCTTATGACGACATTAAATAGATCATTTTATTACTACGAGACGCAGAAATAATGGCACGATTTTCCTCCCAAAGGTTAAAAAACTCTATGACGTCACGGAAAAGTACAGCATATTCTGAGAAACTGGCCTCAACTTACACTGAACACTACCTGACTTTATCATCCCTTAATTCTTCGCGGAGATATGACTCATATACTTGATTCACAATAAAACATAAAATTTGGTCCATACTCATGAAATAGATATAAAATGCCCCAGGAGGCTTCAAACTTATTATAATGTATATTGATTATTAGTAAATGTAATAATATTTTAAAATATATGAGCCGTCACGAATTAATTAAAAACGAATGATATACGACAGGTAATTAAAATTGTTACATAATAAGTGTTGAATAGAGTCATATATCAAAATATTGATCACAGTAATATGTTAATAATTATGGACCATATGTGAGGATAATATGTGTAAATCGTTGTCCTTATTGATGCGAACTGTGAAGGTTATTTTAATAAACTGTTAATTGTTGAATAATAATTATTATCTGTAGCTTAAAAAAACTACATTTATGCATTCATTTGAGTAGCATTTCGACATTTCTCCTGAGTTTGGCCTAAGTCATAACGCGACCGAATTACTTATGTTCTCAACAGGTATCACCATCTGTCTATACGAATGAACTTCTTCTCTGAATTCTGACAGTATAATGGGAGAAATTGAAAGAGAGCCAGTTGACGGACCTACTTCTGGTCTCCTGGTCGGAATATGTCAATTACATACAAGTCATAATCTGTTGTTTGGTTTTGACATAACACGACCAATTTACTTAGATCTGCAATCTATAGTCTCATTGGCGAATGTGCTCATGTGTACCTATTATCTCTTACGAACTAGAAATATATCGTTTCGAGCGTCAACTTTTTTATGAGAATAAATTAAACCACATCTAAATATAACGAGCGTCGGTTGCCATTTGATTGCCGAAACTTAATTAATGTGCTATAAAAACTGACATGTAGGAAGTGTGCGAATATCCTACGAACTAGTTGAAAACAAACGTCACTATGATAATATTAATTATATTTAGGGGGCAAGCGAGCAGACGGGTTACCTGATGGAAAGCAACTACCGTCGCCCATGGACACTCGTAACAT
>JAOTAV010070178.1:0-13624 GCA_026546445.1 Cyclargus thomasi | reverse complement strand
ATAGCTCAGGTACACAATATAAAGTAGTGCATCATTTCTACGCTAAGGCGGTACGAAGTTCGCCGGGTCAGCTAGTCCCATATAAAATCTTAGTAAAAGCAAAAGTGTTCACGGTCGAAGGCGAAAAAAAAAGTCACTCGGCACTCTGAACGAATATTTGGGTTAGAGTTAGTGCATAGATTATAGGACAGGCTTATATTGATCTGGAGTCGGGACTTTATTAAATATAATATAATAAAATCAAATTCCAATCAAATCAAATATACTAAATATTCTAAATGCGAAAGTGTACCTGTCTGTCTGTTGCTTCTTCTTGCCCAAACCGCAGAACCAATTTTGCTGAAATTTGATATGGTACTTTGTGTGCCGGGGAAGGGCAGAATTCTTTTTATCCCAGAAAAATATACGGTTCTCGTGCAATAAACAAACATTTGCCTTGAAAAAGACTATCTGTTCCGTTCACTACTCTTAGCTACGTTCTGAGGAAAGCTATGTTGAATATAAATGACGTGCCTATGGTACTGAAATCTGGAGGATATCTTCAATATAAAAACGAGTAGACACAACAGCAATCTTAACGTAGGTACAGGAACAATGAACCGAAATGAAAGTCGAAGAAATTGGTTCATAATCAGCTGACAGATATACGGCATTTGATCAGAGTATATAAATTTTAGTAAGTCGTAGTTAGAATCTTTAAATTTCCTTAAGTTTGAAATAAGACGACCAAATTACTTAGGTAATAGGTCCGCAGTCTGGCTATAAATCAATTTCCCTGATGGTAATTAACATTTGTGTTCAGCTAATATGCCTGAAAAAGGAAGAATAAATATAATTCTGTCATCGGTGTAAAAGAGGTCCGGCATAATAAGTCCATTCAGACTGACCCAATTAATATGCTTTTCAAAACATCTATAGCTACTACGTAGAGTTAAAGTGTTAGTAAAAATACAACGTACACTGTTAAAAATTTCGATAGTAAATTTACTAAATTTGTGTAGGAAGTATTTACGCACCACCTTTTTAGAAATGTGAAACTCAGTCATAATTTATTACAGAATATTTGTAAAAATGCTACCTACTTCGTGTTTGAGCTGCTACAAAATTACAACAAATGCGTGTTTAAATTCCAACACAATTCAAGATTTTGTAATTTTAGGATGCATTTGCGTAGTAAAATTGTAGAAAATTTACAAAAATTTTTAACAGTATACGTACCATAAACAAAAGACACAATAAATTACAAAATGAAATAAAAACAGCTTTAATATGTAAACTCATATTCAATACGCATTCAATATTTATATTTGAGTGTGCTGCGAATGAAATTCATTTATTATTGACTTCCAATTAATATTCGGGAATTTTAATTTGAACTATTATATTGATAAATTTTAAAACTTTTTGACATTATTTCGCTATCGCATGTTCTGTAGAAGTAAATGCCGGAATATTTTGCCGCAGCTCCTCGCGGTGTGCAAGTACGTTATGGGTAAATGCACTCTCCTTAATTAAAACTGAAACTTATGAATTTTACATGATACAAAATGTATCAGCAAGGACTCTTTTTATAATGTGCCAACATAGACTTTTTTTGTTTTGAATACCGATTTTTACTTCATACATCTACTTCTTACAAGGCGTCCCATTCCTATTTATTTTCTCATTTTGTGATAGTAGTCACTGGTATGTGAATTATTATATGCTCGCAATTCGCATTAAAATTGTAGAGTTGTTTAAAATATGCCTAAATATTTCAATATCTTTGTATAACTGTGGTCAAGAAAAAAAACTTTCTGAACGCAAAAACAAAAATTCTAAAAATGTTTAAAAGGTATAAAAGTCGGTAATTTCGAAAAAAATGAAGCTATCCATCAATTTAACACTTTGAAATCAAAGAACCTCCAAGGATTTAACGGAGGAGGCCCACCGAGACGCGAACCTTCCATTACAAGATTAATTTTTCTACAAATGTAAGAAATAGTAAATATTATAATTCAGTGGCTTTTAGTGTTATTAAACTTGTGGCCGACATCAAACGGAGGATTTTCTACTTTTGCTTTCATGTCGACATGATCACCCAGTTTCAAAAGAAACTTTTTTCATTAAAATTTTGCTTATTTCTACCTTCGGGATTGCGTTTAGAAAAAAAATAGTACTTTCCTTATCCTTCATGAGTTTTTATTGTTATTTTATACCTCACAACAAAACTACCACGTTCCTCATAAAATAAAAAAGTCCACAACATTTTTTTAAATATCTCATATTGTTGCAAGAAATAAACTTCAAACGCTGGAATAAAATAAAAATGGCAATAAAAAGCAATATTCTAGCAGAACAACCACATAAGTGGATTAGGATTGTGTAAAAATTGAGTCACAAGCCCGGACGTGTGAGGGCGGAGAATTCCCGACTCCTAATGGCGTCGCTTGGACCGCTCCCAAGCGGTATTGAAACTTCATTATGTATAGCTAATATTTTAACCGTCTTTATGTATGTTACTGTCTATCTATGTTTGTGTATCTATGTTTTCATCTCATCTCACTTCCATCAATCTCTTTGTCGCCAAAGCGTGCTGTATTTCACCTGTAATTGGAAATCATTTTAACTATAAGTTACCATTGTTTGTTTTCTCTTCATATGTATCAGATGATGTTCTGTTGGCTAATCGAAATAAATAAATAAATAAATCTGTGGTAAAATAACGTGGCAGGCTATTCCAGGTCAGGTCCTTAAGTTGAGGAGAGAAATAAGATCAGCTGGTAATGTTAATATGCCCGACGATATTTTACACAGAATCAAAGAGCAGGATCATAATACCTAATCTATTAAGACTAATGATGTTCCGGATAACCGTATCCGTATTTGCGGATAACCGAGGGAAAATAATGCTCCGTATCTGTATTCGTATCCGTCACTTTTCCCGCGGATCTTTTAAGAATCTTTTTAATTGATTAATTTGAAATTGATATGATGAAATACTAGTTAATACATGTTACAGGATGTAAAAAAATTTAGCGATAATACTCAAGAGTGTGTAGAGTGTGTCTTAGTACTCTATATAATATAAAAGTAGCAGCGCTTAAAGCAAAAAACATGTGATTTGTACGAACTCTTTTCGCTGAGGCGCTTTATTTTATTATATCCGGCTTAGGTAAATAGATTTAAAAACTAACTTAATGTTATAAATGGGGAAAGTGTGTTTATTTGTCCTTCCTTCACATCCCAATGAAGCAACAAATCGACTTGATTTTTGGCAGAAAATTAGTTAATAAGATAAATAGTAAAAAACTAAACAAATACTGCGGCAAAATCTGATTGTGAATATATTATATTTATTGAAATCAAATATTTAGAACCTTGGTGTTGAATACATTTATGGTCGTAAGTTACATATTACAGAATCTGTATCGGCGCATCTTGACAAGAAATATTCGGATCCGGATCGCGAATCTACATTTTTACCGATCCGGCACATCACTAATTATAGTGATGTGCCGGACATTTATTTTACTTAGCCTTAGATATTTATATATTACTACGCGAGCGGAAAAATTTGTACCCCTTTTTAAGAAAGACGCTTTGATATAAAAGCTTGAAATTTCTCCCAGTTGTAGTTCATTTGGTGAAGAAGCATGGAATTCCAATGTTATCTTAAAATATACTTTAATTTTGCATATTTTAAATAAATAAAACTATGCACACTACAATATGTTGACATGACACGATAATCATACACGTAATTATTTTTTTGTCTACGGTCGAAGTTTGATTTTTTAATAAAATTTAATGACGTAACGAGATTTTTTATGACAAAATAAAATCTGTAATTGAATTTAGAATAGATTATAGTTTTTTATAGCTCCTTTACACAATGGATTTAATTGTTTATACTAAAGATAAAAAGGTGATAAATATTATACATCTTTCTGAGACATAGATAAATTAAGATGCTTTCGAAAAAGCTGGGACAGTGGATTAGTTATTCTTTAGTATGAAGCAAAATTATTGTGATTAGTTAGCTAGCAAACATTCAGAATTAGATTTTGCATCTTACCATGCAATCTTACCACCGTTAAAACCCAAACATAGCAATCAAATACCGATGTATATTTGTGCTAATGTTTCAAACGCATGCTGGCTTCTATTGACGCAAATACAAAAGTTTATTTTGATCTCAGTAGCGTAAGCATAAATAATACGTTAACCTCTCGACAATGTAACCCGATTAATTCTGTAGTGCAATGCGGGCTGATTAATTACTTGTTGCCGATTTTTTTGCTCGCACTTGTAAATTTTATTGAAGCAAATTGGCACGCTACAGGATACATCGCATAGCGTGGAACTTTTTAAGAGTAAAGGGGTTAATATACGTTAATAGAAATTGATTCACAGGGTGGTTCTAGGTATTTCATCGGGTTATATGAAATTTATCGTAAAAATTTAGGGAAAACTGGCGTGAAACGGCGATGTGCTGTGTTTCGTTCTTTGAGTGATTTTACCGGTGGCCCAACTTTCCTAATGCCCTATCCATATTACCATACCCTATTCCCTCATAAAGGCCGGCAACGCAGTTGCGACTCTTCCGGATGTCACGAGTGACCATGGGCAACGGCAGTTGCTTTCCATCAGGTTAAGCCGTTTGCTTGCTTGCCTCCTAAATATTTTGCTTATAAATAAATACCTATGCGACTAATTATGTCGCATACGAGTATGCGAAATAATTAGTTGCATATATATAATATATATTCAAGATCTAATAGAACCAATGCATGGTGCAACCTAACCCATCGCTCATACGGATTCTTAAATCAAAACATGATGTTTGACGAAGACCAATAGAAACCTATAACCACTCTTCATATCTTTCAAGTCTATCAAAAAATAACTCGATTGCAGTTTCAATGGTGGGCGTCAAACGAGTAATGAAACACGTTTTACCATTTATAATATTAGAATATTCATATCTTCTAATATTGCGTATACATTGTAGAATAAAAAGTTTTTTAACAACAACAAACAGACACTCAGCATTTAATTTATTTGTATAGATATCGATAAGTAAATCGGTCATTACAGGCCAGTATGGCTGTAAACTCCCTACTTTATTATCTTGGCACGGCCCGCCGACATAACGCGCGCTGGAGCTCGGAAAACAATTTTTACCGATATTAGATACATCTAATATTTAGTATGATGAGGTCTATGCAATATTCAATTTTATGTAGTACAGTGTACAGAATAGGTAAGTTGTCGCTTCATAGGTGTTGAAGTAAAACGCCGATGCTGACTCTACATTTCTACGTTTCTCTGTGGTGTTTGTTACATGTTGGTGTTTCACCGCTTACAGATAGTCTATTTATTTGACAGATACAACTTTATTATACTCTATATACTGGGCAACAAAAAGAATATTTTTGATCCCGGGAAAATGTACTGTTCCCGCGTGATATAAAAATCTTTGGCACCAACTAGTTTATGAATTAAAACAGCATCCCAAAATTTTTGATCATGCTCTTAATACTTAAGAGCATGATCAAAAATATTTAGTACTCTAAGTGCTAAATATTATCACGGGCCTAAGTATTAGATGTACCTAATACATCTAATACTTAGGACCTATTTCACCGCTTACTGTTAAAGTTTCTGTTAGGCTATCCAAAACTTTTTTGACAGATTTTCCGAAATCACCTGTATGTTGTGTACAAAATCTATCAAATTATTATAGATACAACTTTATAGCGGTGACATTTAATTTTATGTTACTTGTACAAAGTATAGGAAGGAAGTTTGCGGGTAGAAGTTAATTGTAAAATATCGTTAACTCTACATTGGCTAAGTACGTTAAAGAAAGAACCAATTTACAGCAATACTGGCGTTACTGAAAACATAAACTCCTGTCAAAAAATTCAGGAATTTGTAATTAATTTGCCACAACTTCAAATGTACGATTTGTTTTTGTAAAATTAAGTTTAAACGACTGGTGATGTATGACGTCGCATAGCAATACATGCTATGCGACGTCGTGTGACAAGTTTTCTCTGTATTATATTTTATGTTTTAAGAAAGTGACTATATATTCTAATGGTGCTTGCCGTTTGCCAAGCAGTAACTACTCAATATTTCAATAGCTTTATCACACGGGCGTTTGCGAAAATTCAATCCACTGGTAAGTTATCATTAATTACAAAAGGGGTTCCAAAAGTTACCAATTTTTAATTCTAATATCTAAATTCTAAAATATGTGTACGACTTTCGTCACCTTTCGGTTGAGTCTCGCAAATCTATATTTAATTTTATGACCACTTACTCGAGTTTGCTTAGACCAGCTTAATCCCAGATTAACTCTCAAAACTAGATTGAATAGGGCTAATCTTCGTTTGTTAGAATCAAACGCCAATTTAACTAGTCAAAAGTCGTTATCCTCGCTTTGTGGGTACATAAATAATGCAAGTAACGTCAGCACCAGATCCTATTTGCGATACCAAGTGTGGGCCCTTAATCAAGTTACATTCGATAGTTGAACAATACAATAACAATCATGAGCGTGTGGGGTTTTTTATAACGCATTGCATAACTATATATTTGTTAGGTATTCACTTAAGTACGTCGATTTCATAGCTTCACTGTCAAAAATTGTCGCAAAAACTTGACTAAGGGCCTTGCAATGCGTTCGGATTAATTTTGCCCCTGACAGGTCCCTAATGTCAACAACAAAAAAGTCAGTATAGTCTTCGTGGTAGATCGTAACTTTGAACTACAATACTCGGGGGGCGTACTCTGTGTCCTCTATCAAACGTGAAATGACGTTATTAGAGTAGGACGGCAATGTTCGATCGAGTTTAAATACTTGGATGTGCCGTTTGGAAGTAGGGCTCCAGTGCCGTTGACGGCATATTAACTTTATGATGCATTACCTAGTGCTAGTACTAGTATAGTGCTAGACCATATGTTTTATGGTGTAGTTGTATCTATATATTAATACGCGAGCGGTAAAGTTTGCACCCCTTTTATCGAAAGACGCGTAGATATAAAAGCAAGAAATTTCTCCCAGTTATAGTTGATATGGAAAAGGAGCGTGCAATACCAATATTATTAAAAATATGCTTTTATCTTTGATATTTTTAATAAATAAATCTCTACGCACTCTACAATACGCACACTACAATATTTTGACATAACGACGTGCTTACCAACTAAGCCACAGAGGTCGTAATTTTCAATGATTTTACTATGTAGTTTCATTTATCTCAGAAAGATCTTTAACTTCTTATATAGTTCCACTTTTTAACACCCCCTATTTCTCGAAGTTTGAGCCCGCGCCGCGCCGATATCAATTTATAGGAAGTTAGGCAAGGAGCCAGAGGGAAATGATGACTGACAGGGACCTGACTTGAATATTGTTTCATATAAATAATTGAGGAGCCCGTCACAAGTTCCTGATAGGTACTTCCGTCTACACCGTGTATGGTACGGGCCAAAGATATAGACGAATGAGTTAAATGTTCAATGAAAAAACGTCGAATAGAGACTAGGGAAGTTTTTCTATACAAACGTTCTATTCTGTTTCCCCCCTAGATAATGCCGGTAGAGTTATAATGGCTAAATTATATAAAAAAGGAAAAACATAGGGACACATCTCAAGCCTTTCTTTATTTTGTTATGAAAAAAATACTTAAACTTTTTAGTACTCAAGTTAGTAAGTAGTCTACTAAATGAAAATTTAACGTTTTATAATAATACTACTAAAACAAAAAGTAAACAGTCAAATTTAAGCTATTTATCTAAAGTGGCATCTAAAGCATAATTTATTGAAAGCTATTATGATAGTGAGCTTAATGATTAGAGAATGACAAAAAATCTCTAAATTTTGTTGAGAAATACGTAAGATATTAGCGATTTAAGTTTTCTACCCATCTCTATCCCTCAAAACATAATTTTGTATGAACTTTGTAGCTTATGGACTCTGACGTCACAATCAATATCGGATCTTTTTCTGCCTATTTCAAAGTTTTATAACTTTGTTGTTTTCAATTTTATTAAAAAAACTGATTGGACTACATCGTTTTTCAATAACGATAGATTTATTTAGAGGATTAATAAAAATGCATATTCCCTATTGCGATCAGGTCCATTTTATGGGATTGCGTTATCTGTTTTTTATATCTATGGCAAGTTGTAATAAACGTTCGACTTCCGGATGGCCGGATGTCGTTTGTTTTGGCGTTCGGTCAGGTGGACGTACCCGTGTTATGTCAATGTTTCCTATTAGTTCCAAGAAATTAAGAATTATGTTTTTATGGCTTATCGTAAAAATGTGTTAAACAAGCTGTTGCCCGCGACTTTTAATTTTTTTCAAAATGTTTTCAAAAAAAAGAATTAAGTATAATTTCTTTCTATGAATGTGATGAGAAAGGCCCTACTAGCAAAATAGCTTCAGCCCCGCACGTCTTTTCACGCGCTAAAAAAACGGTCACTGTAGCCTTTGTTGTTTTTTTCGTCGAAAAATTCAAGAGCTAGCGAATGTGGCTGTTAGTTAGTTACTGTTTATTAAAACTTACTTTTAAGTATTTTTTACTAAGAGCAGGGCACTCTTATTTGTAGGATACAGGTTGCATACAATCTATTTTACATATTACTATGTTACACCCTGTGCTATGCTGTTTAGTGTTGTCGATTAGCTTTGATATTTCAATAAGTGTGGCTAACATAAGGACTACATATTTGGGATTCTTATTATATAATACGCATATTTAATACACATCCAAGAACCAGGAACATTGAAAAACATTTTACTCCGTCGGCGGGATTGGAACCCGCGACCCCGGCTTAGGCAACCAACGCGCTTACCAACTGAGCCACAGAGGTCGTCGAACCGCACATCTGTTTGGATGTTTGGTGACGCGGGTGCGCATAATGAAGCGAGCAGGCGGCAGGTAGCAAGGTATATCTCGTAGGTGCTAACCGTGCACAGTGCACTGTTTGTGGACAACCTTAATGTTTGTACGTGAAAGTGCACGCTGAAAGCATTTGTTTGACTTATGTGTGTACTTTTGGGTTACTATCAACCTAATTATTATTAGTAATTCTGTGTAAAATGTTCAAATTATATTCAGAGTTAGCGAGCTGAGGACCTAAAAAGGTTTTAAAAATGCGATATTTCAAAGGAATTGCTCTGCAATTTATTTAAGCACAATTTGTTAAAAAAATCAAATAGTTTTGATGCAATAGTTACTTCAAGATAGATTTAAATTAATTGTGAAATTACTGTTTTGCAAAATAAGTACTTATTTGCAAGAAAAATTACACAATGAATTGCTCTTAGCGATATTGCTAGGTGGCCTTTTTAGGTCCCCTGATCTATACTGTATGTTATTTATTATAAAAGATAAACTTTCCACTTATGTGGTATAGGCCCCGTGCAAGTTTCATTCTTCTCAATTTATTTATGAGCAAATAAAGGAAAAACTTAAAAGATTTTGTAAAATTTTTTGCGTACCCGTAGACTGCTGTAGTTAATACGTTTGTCCTTGATGGCAACTTTTATCAAATAAAAATCATTAAACTTCTTAAAACTTAAAACTTTGAATTATTCGCAGATTTTTGTTCCTATATAAGTTTAAGCTTAATATTTCATATACCAACTGTGCTTTACTTTCGTCTACTTATAACTGTCTACATTATATTCAGACAGAAATAAAAAATGAGACAAATTTAAAAATTCAAGTAGCATGTTTGTCTTATATTATGTACAGTCGAAAAAACAGGCGTCTAAATAGTTGTCGACAGAACTGAAGTCTGACACCGGACGGCCGCGACTGGAATATTAATCGCCGACACTGTACACGACTTTTAGTTTATTATTAAATGGCTAGTATTGTTCATTTTCTTTTTTAATAAAACACTCATTTTCATTAGATAGGTAGTTTGGTATAAAAATAGCGCTTAACTAATTAAGTTGATAACTGACAAAAACAATTAAATACAAAACCAGGCTGTATAATATCTAAGTCATATAGAATTTCAATAATATCATAAAACACCAAGTAACTCTCAAAACATGAATTGTGCGAAGTTTGTTAAGTTTTCATTTTGTTACAGGTAAGTTTCAGTCGCTGGAAGGTGGTAGCGTGTGTGAGTAGTTCACGGTAATTCCTAACGGCGGCGCTAGTGTGTCGCATTCACATGGTTCACATCTAAGTAATAGAACACGCTTGCATTTATAATAGTTTAACTATTGCGTAACAGATGGCGCTTTTAACATTTACCTTAAAAATGAAAGTTCTATATTTTTAATCTTTAGGTTTGCGTAATGAATTTAATTATGTGTTATAAAAGTATGTTACTAATTTTAAATTAAAAAAATACATGAATTAAAAAGTACTTACAATTTCCACAACAGAGCGGCGTTTAGCTATGTTACTTTGTATTTGTATTACTCGGGTTAAGCTCGGAATTAACTTTCTAGGAGGGTTTTAAAGTTGCATACTGTGGACTTACCTGAAGTACTGTAACAAATGCTTACTTCTGTATGTAATTGTTTAGTTAAGCTACCTAAGTCCACTTCCCTGAAGTTTTATAACTTGCCTTAGCTATTTGCCTAGCATGGTACAGTCGGCGTGAAAAGTTGATTAATTCTCGGGTAAAAGTGGTGTTATTTTTCACAACGAACAATATATACAATACTTTTCTTGGTCCAGGAATTTTTGAGTTTTTTTTTTAGTTTTACGCATTGAAGCTTGAGAAGTCAGAGCATTCAATATAAGAACATTCCCGCCCTTAGTTAAAACTTGGATCCAAAAACTAGGTTTGCGATATTGGTTACTAAACTTAGTTATTTTTAGAATATTGATACACGTTAGGGCCTTCTAACACTAATTATGCCACTTAATTTGTACGGGCTATAGACCTTCGAACACCTAGAAGTATATAAATTCTGTAAAACCGTATCTTCCTTGAGAAATACGAGACGCTAAAATTTTTAGAGAACACTTGTCTTTTCGTAGCTTGGGGGTCGGTGAGGGAAAATAGTCGTAACAGTCGTTTTATTGTAAAAAACAAAACAATTTTGTTTTTTTTTCTGTACATTGTAACGCTCATTTTATCTAGCCACTACAAGGTACAAACAGTGTATGATATTGCACGACAGTAAACACCCAAATTCCACACTCACGAACTTTACCTGCAGGAGCTGATTAATTGAACACTAATCCTCCCTCCTGACCCCTTTATTCTCCCCCTGTTCCCTTATTCTCCCCCCTCGTCCCCTTAAATTTTCCTCTCTCCTGACTGTTGACGTACCTATTAAATTTTGAAAAATGGTTTCGCACCCCTGTGGCACTCCTTGAAACCGAAATATTATTAGTAAGTTGCACAGGAAAATTGTTTTGTACCATTGTCCCTTCTGAAAAGAGGTTGACTTTTTTTCTCATCACTGCACTTTGGCCGTATCTTTTTTGTGCCGAAATTCTGATATTTCGGAGTAGCCATACTCTTTAATGATATTTAGGGGGCAAGCGAGCAGACGGGTTACGGATTATGGAAAGCAACTGTCGTCACCCATGGACACTCATGACATCCGAAGAGTCGCAAGTGCTTTGCCGGCCTTTTGTGGGGGAATAGGAATAGGGTAATTAAGGCAGTTGGGCCACCCGTAAACTCACTCACTGAACGAAACACAGCACAACGCCGTTTCAAGCCATTTTCTGTGAGGCCGTGGTATCACTCTGGTCGAGCCGGCCGTGCCGAAGCATCTCTCTCCTACGGCAAAACTTTATAATGATTATATCTTATGATAACAATTAACAAAAAGAAAAAACTGTTTTGTTAATATATTAATTCATAGAGGACGCTGCGCATTTTTTAATTCCAAGCCTATCTTAAATTTGTAATGTTTTTTAGCCTACCTATTATGTATATTTCTTAACAACATTACGATATATAGCTATACGATTATAAAGAATAAAATATCTGTTTCTACTTGGTAGGTGGAGCTTACAATATAAAAAAACATTATAAATTATATAAAAAAACATTGCGCAGCATAGTTTTGTTACTGTGTTATGACGACAAAATTTGTTACAACAACGTTTAAACCTTGCAATTTTAAGAGTGCTAAATCTCATCTTTATTTGATTCAGTTGTAATAATCGTTGAGAGAGCGATCACAGATGAAAATTACGTCTGAATGTTTCATTTAAATCGCCCAATTGCTTGGAAACGGTTAAAAGGTCGAGTCCTCCGGGGGTCCTAAAATATAAGGGGTAAAAATAACAGACGGTCTACAGTGGACGTAACGAACTGTGTGTGGACCAGGAGAGGACCCTGGGGCCCTGGTGATGTTAGTTTTGGGATCGGTAACTTGTTTGCCTAAAATATTGCTATTTGCGTATCATTTTTGCGCCAAATCCTATGTTTGGTTAGGATCTGTTTGAAGACGTTGCTAATTGTGCGTTTGCTGTTCGGTTTTGGTTTTTGTGAGGGGATTTTGGAACGTGATGTGTAAAAGTCGAGAAGTATGCGCACATACATACTTTGCCAAAAGTGGCTTAACTAGGTTCCGAATGATTAGGTACTGACTACATTATATTAATTTTTATCAAAACTTTACTATTACGCTCCAAAAGCCACCTTCGCGACTTATATACCTGACCACCTCTGTGGCTCAGTTAGTAAGCGCGTTGGTAGCGTAAGTCGGGTGTCGCGGGTTCGAATCCCGCCGACGAAGCAAGTTTTTCAATGTTCCTGGGTCTTAGATGTGTATTTAATATGTGTATCATATAATAACTATTTTAAATATATGTATAGTATAAAAGTATTAAATATATTTCCGTTGTCTGGTACCTGTTACAGAAGTCCCTTGGGTACTTATCACGGGGCCAGACTGACGTGGTGTGAAGCGTCCATAATTATTGTTATTATTATACCACTACCGCAAGAGGTAAATTCCCTATTAGTTTTCTTTTTTATGATTCGATATACGAGTATAAGGTTAATGGACCTCAATGACCACTAAAACGCCAACATAAAAAACGGAATTTTTCGTTGCGTATCGAATTCAATCAATAATCGAAAAAGGCAACAAAAGTTAGACCATACCACTATTAAAAAAACTGAATTCTTTGTTTGAATATTTATTTTAACGTTGTATATCGAAATAAAATGATTTCGATATTTGAATAAATAGGCAAAATGAATAAAGTCGACCGTCGAAGTATCAATTTCATGTACAAATACACCGCAAACCGCGCAGCCACCGCGCCACTCGCAAATGAAACCTATCGTTAATATTTCACAAAAACCATACAAAAACATGAAACTATACACTCGGATATCGACCCAAATTGTTTAGGGATATCTGACATTTACCTACCATCCGACATACCCATTTCACAATCTACATGAAAAATCTATGTCATAAATTACAAAATAATAGTTAGGTACAAATTTCGTTAAAATCTGTGGTGATGTTTCTTACCATCACGTCGCATGTTATAAGTTAAAGGAGTTCATTTACGTTCCATACATTTTTTTAATGATAATCATTACAGCTTTAGCAAGTCCCTCGGGCTCCCTGAGATCATATCAAAGGGTTTTCGTGGTTAGATACCGCTGTCGATCCTGG
>JAOTAV010070177.1:0-38705 GCA_026546445.1 Cyclargus thomasi | reverse complement strand
GAAACAAGCACTATTAAAGAATTTATTTTATTTAATACTTTTTAGTTTCTTTTGTACTATTTTAGTTTTTTCCCTTGAAAGTCGGTTTTAATTTTTTGTTAAAAAATAATTATTAAGTTCTTACGTATTTTTTTGTAATCATATTATTTGGTATGGTAATTTTAGAAGGAGGAATTTCCTACGATTGCGTGCGACTCGATATCAAATTTTCAAGTTTTATACGAATTGCGCACTACGAAAGTAATGCGCAGTTTGAGAAAATTCTTTGAACTAAATTCGAAATCAGCGGATTATTATCAAATGAAAGGGATTACGATATAGATAACTGTAATCATTTCCGAGTACCTTCTGTTTATTTTAAGTCGACCTTCCTTAACAGAATTAAATAGCTAGAACATTACAGGAAAAATGAGATAATTAGATTTTTCTATGCAGATCCTACACATGGTGTCACATAATTATATTGAACATAATATACTCGTATATTTCAGACATAGCATTCGAAATACGAACCAGTAAGTACTTTTAATGCGGTTGAGTAAAAACAAAGGTGCGAAATTATCTAACTTCATTAAGCAAGTAAAATAAGTACTTGTTACTGTTTGATAGGCCTATCCTTATGCAATTTCTTTTTATTCCTTGATAATGTTATTACAGTATATTTTATTTCAGATCAATCGCAAAGTAAAATGTACTTCATCGTATATTCCGATCACGTGACAACTTTGTCGCAACTCGCAGGTGTTCCCCCCTAATGTATGCTAACTCAATCCTTGCTTTGTAAAACAGAAAAGTTTTTCATTGAGAAATCGATAGAAACAATATGGATCATATTCTTGTAGCCTGTATATTTTGCCGACAATCCCTTCTTCCATTCTATACTTTATTTATATTAGAAATGAGAAAGTGCGTATGTCTGTCTGCCTGTCTGTTCTGTGACACATTCACACCTAAACCGTTGAACAGATTTTGTTGAAATCTATATATATAAAAGAAAGTCGAGTTAGTTACACCACTTATAACTCAAGAACGCCAGAACAGATTTGGCTGATAATTGGTAGGCAGGTAGCTTAGAGCCAGGAGACGGACATAGGATACTTTTTATCCCGTTCGACAGCGTTCGATTTTCTAATAAAAAAAAAACAATCTGCTTATTTATTGCCATTAAGGCGGAACAAAGTTCGCCGTGTCAGCTAGTTTGGTATAAAGATACTATGAGTACCGGGGAAGGACATAGGATACTTTTACCGGAAAGATGCACGGTTACCGCAAAATATTTTCCGTGTAAACAGAGTCGTAGCGTTATCTAAGTATTTAAATGTATTTTTTAGTTATCAAAGTACATAATTGGACAGACAGCTAAATGTATGAGCTATGCTCAAGTGAAAAACGATAATCGAAATAGGACACAACTAATCCCTACAGAGACTATATGATCCAAGATAATACAATTTATGACGATCAGATAACAAAGCGGTCCACCGAGAAAAGATAATAAATCATTGTTATTACAATTTTGTACTGAATATTTTTAGGTTATTTTCTTTCACCCCTGACAAAGACGAAGATTTTAAAATTCTTACGCAGCGTATACGATACTTTTGCCTTTCATGACGTGAAAGCCCTTTGACGACAAACATGTTTATTGCCACTTTCTTCTATTTGATACAAGATGGCGTTTTTATATGACGTGAGTCGTGACCTGTCAAATCTCTTAAGCTCTGGGAAAAATGTTTTTCAATTTTTTGCTCTCCACTAGTACGTAACCACACTGGTGCGCGAGTCCAACTCCACTTTGAAATAGTGTATTCTCTGTATAAAATATATTTTTATGATCACTTAAGGTATATATATTTTAATTAGGATAGAGATTGACATGACATCGTAGGCCGTAGCACTTTCGTAGCATTTTCGTAGCGAGATTGGAAGGCTGGATTCGAGTCTTTTCCTGTTTCATCAGCATTCATGATGCGAATCCGCGCGGATTTGTTACTGATTTCGGAAACTCCTTTCACTTTCAAGCAAATTATATTCGGTCATTCTTTGAAGATGACACGTGATTCTAAAATCAAAATATTTGGAAACTCATGCCAATTTCAAGGAATTGACATTCGGTCATTGCTTGAAAGTGACACGAATTTTCGAAATCTGGACCGAATCCGTGCGGATTGAAATCGTGAATACGACAGGAAAAGCGCCCTATTGATCGAGTCAAGATTTTCGTACTCGTTAGGGTCCATGCAATTCGGAGTCCTATATTATGTAGCTGATATTATCCAAACGGTTCCAAAATAATTAATTTTGTTTACTTTATCTCATTTCATTCTTACCTCCAGGATTGTAGTTTTTTGGTTGCGGCGTAACGGCGGCAGCACCAGATGACCTTCTGGATCTGAAAAGTAATTATGAACTCTTTAGTATCTATGTAATAAAAAAATATAAAATATATAATAAAAGTGTTGCAAACACTTTGATATATAAACACTTAAGTAGATAAATCAATAACTGTTTATTAAACTATTTCGACAGTACTTTAGACCGAAATAAGATGTAAAACGTTAGAGATTTCCGTTGTATGTGATTCGTCGATTTGGAGAATTTTTTCAAAAGATCAGAAACATATGGCAGAGATAGGAAGACAAATCCTCTATAGCAGTTGACATAAAATCGGTGTTAAGAAAGGCCCCGGGCCGGAAATTACAGAGCAGCTAACGGAACCAAAGAGCTAATTCAAAGATAGCGCTATACTAGTTCATCATACTCGACTCACATCGAGTTCGCGTTAAAAAATTCAATCAATGATGAAAAGTTATTAAGAAAAAACAACTTTATTAAAACAAAAGTTATTTTATTTCAAAAATTTTTACAAATTATAGTTTTGTTGTGGCATGATGCACTTTTTGCTTTTTCAGCCCTGAAACCTAAAGGAGCATATTACATACATATAAAGTGGTATTACTTTTTATTCTGATGTCGCGCAGACGGCTATTTACAATTGTTTAATAGCGCAAACATTACTGCATAATATTGTGGAATAAAACTTTAACGAGAGTTTATAATTTAAGCAGTGCATGTCTTGCATTAGAGTCACGACAATTAAAAAATTGAAACGACCAACAAACCGCAATAAAACGTACGTGCGGATTGTAATAATAACACAAAATTACGTCTGGCGGGACCGGAATAATGAAATTTCTTATCACTCCCCTCGGTAATGTAACAAAAGTGCGCCGGGAAAACGCGTAATAATCTTGATTATGCGTATTGCTTCTCTGACACAGCGAAAAGATTCCGATATCAACGCTAAGGTCTTTTTTAACTTTTGGATTCGTGAAGAGTTTATATATTAGTGGTATCATAATTTCACTAACATATAATGTTAGAAATGTAATGGTGAACGCACATTCTTCACACCGAAGAAGCCAAAAGCGGCGACCGAAACTAATTTTAGAATTCGATATATGAATTGTCATAGAACCTAGCACGATTCGGCGCTAGCACACTCGCCCGTGCCGAATCGTTCGATTCGTTCCCTGTTCGAAGAGGAACGAATTTGATTTCTTCGACTCTGATTGACGTGTGTTCAACATAAGGTGCGTCTCGATTAGAATCAGAATCAGGATTCATTTATTTGCTTAAAAATAAGGTACAATATGATGATACAATCAGTTAATAATTCACTTATTTTGCCTTTGGAAGGCGTGCAAATTTTTTACAGTCAATTAGGTAATAATTTTAAAACACATTTAATTATTAAGTATTAGTAGACAGTAAACGCAAAATCTCTAAGATGAATCATACAAAACCTACAGTAAAAACACATGTTTGCGACATCTGGATGCACCTAAGCATTCCTAACAAGGCTGTCGTAAAATTGGCATACTTTCGAAAAATGTAACGAACATTTATTTTCCGTTGCGCGAAACTTTTGACGTTTTTCCGGAATTTCGGAATCGGTTCCGAATTCCGCATCGACAGCCACACGGCGGGTCTTTTATTTGTTTCTGCCATTGAATGCTTTGAATTTTGATGTCAGGATGGCACTCCATATTGGAATGCATTGATACTGGACATCTAAAAGGAAATTCTAGGCTTTGAGAAGAATTAATCAACTTCTGACAAACTAACAGGCACCTGTTAAGTGTAAGTCAAACAAAATATTTAATGTTACCATCTTTTACCGGTCAATGCGAGAGCATTGAATTTGAAAAAATCACGTAAAATTACGAGTGTTTTGGGAACATATATAGTGCACAAGATGGATGCTCATTGCCGTCGGAGATCTATGCTTCGTAACGAATGGGCCAGCTCGACCGGAATGATACCACGGCCTCACTGAAAACTGGCGTGAAACGGCGTTGTGCTGTCTTTCCTTCATGAAAGGCCGGCAACGCACTTGCGACTCTTCAGATGTCGTGACTGTCTATGGGCGACGGCAGTTGCTTTCCATCAGGTAACATACCCAGGTGTTACTCTATATCGTGTCGATTGGTTGCTTCTATAGCTTTACGAGTATATAATAATAGTTGGTGCCCGCAACTTCGTTGCGCAAAAATTTGTATATCATGCGGGAATCGTACATTTTTTCGGGATAAAAAGTATCCTATGTTGCCCAGACCTAATAGCTATTAAACAAAAAAACATTTATTCAAATCCTTCCAGTAGTTCCGGAGATTAGCGCGTATAAACAGACAAACAGAAAAACAGCCTACTTTTTTGTCGATATAAACTGTTCCTTGATTATTTTGTAAATCCCACATTGATTATTTTGTAAAAATATTAAATGTAAAGACACTCTAATGTTACTGTTTTATTGTATGTCATAATAGATTGGTTTTATAGCTATTAAAGTAAAACCAGGCTTATCGCAAAATCATGGGATTCTGCGTGGTTAAGTGAAGCGAGGACAAAATTATCGTTGGACAATAAACGGGAAGGGATATGATTAAGTGAAGATAGAGACATCTAGACGAGTGGATAATGTTCATTTGTTGAACTCATTCGTTTGTAAACAACCGAATTGGCATACACTACGTATCACTTCAGTTTGTCTAATTGTAAACAGGATTAAGTTTAGTAAATAAAGATTTTTAGCAGTATGAGTATGCTTCGGTGTTGGGGCGAAACGCGCGTCGAGGTTTTCAACCCGCATTTTTACTTGCAGGTTGAGGGTTTATTTCGCGGAATACTGCTAAAATTATTTATTTACTAAACTTAAAGCTATGGATTTCAGCAAAGTAACGCCTGATTCTATTAACTATGTAAACAGGATAATTGTAAAGGAGAACACGTTAATATTATGTTATTGCACCAATTTATGTGGTTCACTGTAAAAGTCGCAGAGCTGAAAGTAAACATTTTTTTTGTCATTTGTTTGGCAAGAGCCTCAGCGACATGAGTATGCATTTGCCCATTCAAATCACAAACTTTTTTACGCTACTACTTTCACGGTGTACTCTTTTGTAACGCACAAATACAAACCCTAAAGTTTGTTACATCCTGTATAGTTGAAATGTACTGCCACCTACAAATGCTATCTTTTTATATTGGATAGTAGATTATTATAATTTATTTTATACTCATCAATTCTTACTCATAAATAGAAAAAATTTGTCATGTTATTATTAAACGTCTAACTCTGTTAAGGAAAACTGAACAACACGATAATAGTAACATACATCATAGTAATAAAGTGTATGATTAAAAAACCATTATTGATTAAGGAAAATAATTAAGAAAAACAGTCTAAGTACCGTTTCACATGCACACGGCCGGGGCACGGCCGCCGTGCCGTGTTGCGCACGAGTTTATGTAAAAGCGGCTATGCAAGTCCTCACTAAGACGCTCGCTGTGTTTATAGTAGGTAAGCACTGGGAACACGCGTCGCTGTGCCTTGAAAATAATCTTATTATTACTTATAGAAATACTTTAAAAGGCACGGTGAACGAACCCCTGCCGTGTGAATGTAAAAGGGCACTTTAATTAGCTTCCGGAACCTCAAGGTTAGCGATCGCGAACAAAAAAAATCTAACATGATCCTTAGTTTCGTCTTGGCCTAACTACTAATTTTATAAAGTTTTAAACATTTTTTTTTAATTTTTCATGTTAATAAGTTTGATGCCCTCTAACAAATTAGTTTATCTGCCTACATCTACGACTTTGCTTTATGGCACGGCAATGTGACATTTAAATTGGTAGCATTTTACTTGTTATATAAAAGTAAATTGAAACCGAATAGGTATATAATCCCAAGGGTACGTTTAACGTGATAAAGCCAACGAATGCGAATACGTTTCAGTGCCCATATTTATACCAGTGGTTGCCTATTAACCTAAATCCGCCACTGTAATGAAGTCACATCAAGAGCGTTGCAAATCCTGACTGACATTATTAACTCTACATTTTCTCTACAAAATGGAAAGTACATTTCATGGTAATAAGGGTTTGTTGGAAATAATGTTGCAGCTGTAGCTCTACTTGAGTTTGAAGCGGTTTATTTATACTCGATATCGACAAAAAAGTTTATTTTACCATTTATTTCAGGCATTTTTGAAATAAATAGTAAAAAAATTGATTATGCCATGCTAAAATTTATAATAAAAATATTTTATTAAATTAATTTCAGTATGGCAAGTTTTACAGCGCCTCTAGCGGTTATTTTAAAACTAAAATGGGTTAACGCAATCAAATCATACCCTGCAGGTTTTTATTATATTTTGGATTGCATAATACAGAATATTTTTAAACATAGCGCAAAAGTATGTCATAATAATATGTAGTATATGTAGACGAAATTCGACCATAAATATTTCTCAATTTACTGCAGACTTAAATTCGGCACAAAGGTCTCGCTACCAGGTCATTAAATTTTATTTTAAACAGAATTCAACCATAAACAAAAGAGTATAGTAAATCGTGTATGATTATCGTGTCATGTCAAAATATTATTGTAGTGAGCGTAGCTTTTTATTATTATTAAAAATATGCAAGATTAAAGTATATTTTAAAATAATATTGACATTCTACGCTCCTACTTCATATAAACTATAACTGGGAGGAATTTCATGCCTTTACATCCACGCGTTTTTCGTTAAAAGGGGTACATAGTTTTTCGCTCGCGTATTATTATATAGATTATGATTTATGCAGCTTTTGAGCCTTGTTACTTTTTCACTCACGTTTTGAAAGAACAAAAGAACAATACAAGCAAAAAATTATTCAAGTCATTATAACGATGATACAGAAATAGAGAATTTTTCATCGTAAGCGAAGTCATACTACGTCACGTTACGTAGTGGCTACTATACCCTATATTAAGAACTAAGTAAGTCATCTTTATGGAATCGGTGTCAGCTGAAAATTTTGTGCCTTTTTATTAACTTTTTCATTACTGATTAACTTTTTGTTTATTATTTTAAGCTTGTGTCAGTGTCAAGATTTCTGGCTTCGTCTAGGCAAAACTAGCTTTAAATGGCCAAGACAGTTCAAATGACAATTATTATCTTGCTGACCAGCCCTCCTAGACAAGTGGCAAGCGAATATCGTTTACGAAAATCGCTTGAAGTGTTTTTGTATGGGATTGACATTTTCGAACGACGACTAGATAACGTCACTTTTCGTTCGACTATGTCAATAGTTTATAATAAGTTTATGTCCCAAACATAAACGCGCCAAGCGATTTTCGTAAACGGGGCTTATCCGTAAGCGGTACACCGTTTTCTCAACGACACGTGCGGAGCACCGTAACCTCGTTCTAAAAGAGATGTAATATTTCCGTCGTACAGGCATTTTTCGCATCGTTCCGTAGAAAAATAATGAAAATGTACAGTCGTGCGTGAAATACACGATCTCCGGAATATCTGAGGGGATAATCTCCGACACAAGGCGAACATCAGACGGTTTCGAGAACCGAATAATTAGAACATGGAACGTGTCGAGTTCTCAATTACGACGAGATTTATTAAGGGTGTCATTAAAATAAGCAGGCCATTGAGTTCAGAATTGTACTTTCTGTTGTAGAAGCCTCTTGCAAAGTAAACGGTAGAGCGAGTACAGCGAATTTTATCTGCACGATTTTTTTGCACAAAATTCTATGTAACAGATGTAGCGTATAAATTTTAGATGACATGAAACTTTAGTAATCAACAACTGCAATCGACGTCTCGCAGCGACAATTACAGATTATATAGAATTCTCTGAAGTTCCCTCGCTAACTTCACGTTCAATGTTAACTAGGGAAGTAAATTTACAGAAACCATAACATAAACCGAGAGCTGGGGGGTTATTATGACCTCTTATTCCCAGCCAAGTTCCAGCCGTCACGCGACACTAAATACGTGAATTTTGACGTTCCCTAATGTCACCAACATGTTTAAAATCCATTCGTAGACAACCTTGAATTGCCTGGAACCATGCAGGTTTGTAATGTTTATAATAGTCCCCCTGGTAGCAATTTTGTATGTTACATTATCTCCTATTACACCCCAATACTAAACCGCACACTAAAAAAAATTTAAAAAAATTTTTTTTCAAAAATATTTCTTGAAATGTTATTGTTTAATGATAAAAAATGTATTAATTTTTTTTGGTTGCCATAAATACATTTTTTATAATTTGCAAGCAATTTTAGGAAACTGTTTTTGCACGCGCCTGGCAATGTTAAAACCGCCACTAAATCATCTGGCTTATCATTTTTGCTATTCTTTAAATATTCAACTACTACAAATAAAAACATATTGCCTCAAATATATTTTTGAAATATTTTTTTTACTTTACGTCAAATTTAGGGTAGGCCCCGTTTTTCATCAGCCAGATCTGCAGTGCCGTATTGAGGTGTAATAGGAGAGTTATATGACAAGGTTTCAGCTTGCCTTAAATACCTACTCACAAATTGCTATCGGCTATTTGTTTAGATTATTACGTGTTGTATGCCTCAGCTACATATAGATACTTATGGTCTAGTCACTAGTAAGCGCCGCACCCAAAGGGACTAGTGTAACAACTGATATGACATACTTCCGAATAAGAGCGTTTTAACACTATCTGATTTTGGTGTTGCGCGCCGATCCGATATCGTAGGAAATTAATAGGGGTTCTACACGGTGGGAACAAACATCACGCAAAGGTGCACTTTGATGCAATTAAAATTGCACCCTCAGTTCATGGCGGACAATTGAAAATAGCTATACTCAATGGACACCATATTTTACAACATTAATATCTGAGACGTACCCTCAATTCAATCTTACGCTATGAACTGAGGCTGCAATTTGGAGTGCATCAAGGTCTTTGACATCAAGGTTTATCAAACACGACCATTTAGAACATTAATATCTAAAATCCACCTTCAGCTCATGGCGTAAGATTGAAAATGCATTGCATCATCACCTTTGTATGATGTTTGTTCCCGCCATATAGAACCCCCATTAATGTATAAATTATGTACCTGCCTTTTTTTACCCGGTCCGATATCGTATACCGGAGTCAACGCCTTTTTTGTGAACGGGAAATGCGCTTATGCATCCCTGGTAATGTTAGGGAATATGCGGCTATCTGCTATCAACTGGCAAACAAACAGGCGCCCGCCGATGTCGAATCAAATGACGTGAAGACGCTACATAATATAAAGTAGAACAGTATACTAACTTGGCCGCCGGCACGTTGGTGAGTGAGAGGAAGTTGTTGCGCACGCTCCGCAGGCTCGCCAGCACCTGCGCGAACGGCGTCACGATTAGGTCTTCCCCATGGCTGAAAAAAAAAATATTGTTACATCTCTTTGTATATTACAGCACACACACATTAAACCTATTTCTTCTTAAATTAACACACACATTAATACTAACGTATTTGGTAGGAAAGTGCTTTCGGTCTAAGCAATCTACATACGTATTTATTGAGTCGTTAAAAACTTAAAACGAAAATCGTAAAGAGTAAAAATTCATAATGTTTACATATTAAATATTTTTTAAAACACCTTATTTAATTCTATGCAATAATTTTTATGTTGCAAAGCATATTCCTCGATGAATATAAATTAATATTTTCCTATTTCAACGTCGATAGTGATGAATATAATGAGATATAAAACTGAAAACCAACTGATCGGACGCGGCTGACAGCCCATACAAAACGTCCGCGACTAACAGCCTATATAAAACGTCCGCGACTTACGCCTTATAGTTTACACACTTCAATGTACGAGTACAATTTTCATCTAGATCGCGGCTCTCAGTCGCGTCCGTAAGTCGCGTCCGATCGATATCATATAACTCACACTCTATTCAACAAACTTTTTACTTAAAAAAATCTGATGCCGCTTAGCTTCAAAACACAAATAATTTGTATCGTATACGCTACGTTGTGGGTTTGGGGATGAACATGTGCCCAAAGGAAGATCTTCTTACCGTGATACATTTCAGCTGTCGTATATATATACCGCCGTGTTTCGAAAACTTCGATAGCGCGATGCAGAATTATTACGCGTAAAGTGGGTACCGCCACAGTGGTTAAAAATAAAACTTAGCAATTTGTACCAATATTAAAATTTTTAGCAGAACATTAGGTGCCATAGAAAAATGTCTAACTAGTATCGGAACGAACCTTTTCTGTTTTCATTCCACAAAATATCGAAACGGAATGAAAATTCATTTCGTAAAAAAATCACAATTGAGCTTTGACGATAAATGATTGGAAGCCTTTCCCAGAAATGCTAAAAATTAAAATTGAGGTCGAAAAGGGCAAGATTTAAGAGTGTTCAATAAATTTAAAAAGGGTAAATTGGTATTGTGAGAATGTCTGCCTTTTGAGGCCTGGAGTACATTTTATGGGTACGTACAGGTCCCGCCTTGGCCGCCCAATAAAAACACAATAGAACGTAAATTTACGTCGCCCCGGGGATTTTATGAGACCACATTTCATAACACTCCTGAAAACAACAGCGCTTCCCAACATATAAGAATGCTCGAAATAGAAGTTAACAACTACGTGTGGTAATCTACTTCTTATATTTGAGCGACGTCTAATAGAACTTTTATCAATAGCAAACTCGCTTAAGTACTTTATTAACAGTAAAAAAGAATATTAACAGTTTAACTAATCAAGATTCGCAGTCTCTTTCTGGGATATTGAAAACGCCAAACGACGGAAAGGGACAGCGAGACTTGATTGGTTAAATATTGGTTAAATATTGCTTAAATATTTCATAAATAAGGGGGCTAATCTTTATAATTAAAAAATATGTTTCTGCAAGGTATGAAGCTGTTAAGTATAACGTTACACATTAATTTTAACTTAGATGCACTATTAGAATGTTCTTTAAGACTTAGATACCTTAAAGTTGGAGAAACACTGCCCTAGCCTAGTCTAAGAGCCACCTATACGAGTATAATTAGGCGACTCTGTTTACCTAAATGCTAAAATATGAGGCAATTTCAGAGACACGGACGCTAGGTATTGTTGTATAATATTTTATTCATGAGAAAAATATGAATATAAAAATAGTAATACCGTTATGGTAATGTTCGAGGTGTATTAAATATATGAAAGCATTCGCCGAAGGAGAATGAATGAGAGAATAATATTCTAAACGTCGTCTATGGAAATAAATGTGTATTGTTGACTGTTTTATGACCAGGAAATATATCGGGCTGCATTATTGAGCACTCATATTTTTTATATATTTAGGATATTTAATAGAATCAGGTGTTACTTTGCGGAAATCCATAGCTTTAAGTTTAGTAAATTAAGATCCTCAGGATTTGGACTCTACGAACAAGTTACCGGACGTTGTTCGTAGAGTCCACATCCTGAGGATGCCCCTGTGTTGGGGCGTAACGCGCGTCGAGGTTCTCAACCCGCATTTTTACTTACAGGTTGAGGTTTATTTTCTCGGAAGATTGCTAAAAATCTTAATTTACTAAACTTTAATATACTTAGGAGTTAAATTTGTGTGCACCGTAGTTTCAAGCTGCTCAAGCATATTTAGCCCGTACAAAAATAAAAAAGTGACTTTTTCGTTACTGTTACATGAGTAAACTTAGAGGCGTCTCGTATACAACCTTAAGTATTTTTCTTTGTTACAAACTCCATAGAAAATTATGTCATAGTCATACACCACATATTATCACAATAATCATAGTCACGCTCTCGCCTAATCTTGACAGTCCAATTTCCCTTTTACTTTCAAGGTAGACTCTATATAATCGGCGAAGATCGTTGATTCGGAAAGATTATCGTGCAAACAGACTACAAGATGATCGGTGAACAGAGCCTAATAAACTCCCTGCACGATCGTGCTCGCGTGTCATCATCTGTAATCGCCGAATATGATAAAGAGAATCTGTATTGGAGGCATACACTCTCGCCGTGACAAAGCGAGACCGCCCGAGTGCGAGACTGTAAATAGTTGCGTTATCCTCGTCTGGCCACGAGACTCTCGCCCGAGAGCTCTTAGACGCTTAGTGCAGATTTTATAGAACGGACGTTTTTACAAGTCACTTCCGTGGATCGCCATGTGTCGCGTATTATATTGTGATAAAGTAAATGTAAAGACTAAGAAAAAATAAAGACGAAGAAATCATTACGGTTATTATATTCTCATAAATTTTATATATTATTTTTTGCTTTCCCTTATTGAGATAAGCCTTTCTTGGACCTCTACAAACATTTAAATACTAAGCTAAGTCGAAGTAAGCAGGTGTAACAAAATTTTTAATCCATTTCAATTATATTAGATGAAAAAAAATCGTATTATCTCATCATCTGCCACAATAAGATCGCGTTATACTTTAGCTCAAGATAATTGACGTAAGAAATGAGACCGTCTAAATAATTCTATGCATAATTTAGATTGCAAATAAAGCTCTTATTTCTAAACGAATTGAGATGTTTCAATTAACATAACGAATACCCATGTTTTATATTTAGAACAGCAAAAAATGATGTTTGGACGGTAACATACTTCCTTACTCATATTATAAATGCGATAGTGTGTCTGTCTGTCTGTTACCTTTCACGCTCAAACCGCTAGCTGATTTTTATAAAATTTTGTAAGGAGATACTTTGAGTCCCGGGGAAGGATATAGGATACTTTTTAACCCGTAAAAATGTACGGTTCCCGCGCGATAAACGAATTTTGGTGGGCGTCATCCAGTAGATTGTATAACGTCTGAGCTCATTGGTAATATTACTAATAGCGAACTGTGCGTATGTCTGTTCATCTCTGTCTGTGTAGTATACAATGACTAAACACTATTAACCATATGACTAAATATTTACAAGTGGGTGGGTATTTTCGTCATCGTTACGTAACTTACGTCATACGTGACGTCACACCACGTGATATAGCACGCGACTGTCAAAGCGATGACCACGCCACAGTAGATATATTGAACAAGTACGACTGTAAACAAATTGATGAAACGCGTGGACACAGATTTGACAAGGTGAAGGGCTGCAACTCAGAGCCTCGACGCGCGTAGGCCGATAGGAGTGATATGACGTATTATGTCAATCCTATCATTTACGAAAACACTTCTAAGACGGGTTACTGGTTCGCTATTATATTGTATGTGCTGGATCCGTGCCCGGTCACGCGAATTTTGACAGCCAGGTAATTAAAATTGATGAAATTGGACCGAATATTTTGTTACTCACGCAAGAAAATTAAAATATAATATTGTTGGTTACTTTTTTTAAACTGTCAGAAAATATGCAAATGTCTTTTAAATTCGTAATTAATAATTTTTGATTTAAGTTACAAGTTATGACTTTATATAAAAGAACAAATGCCTATCACACCGAGTGACCTCATAATAGAACCCGCAATAAACTTTTTTAATTCTAATATGAAAAATTAATTGAGCAGAGTAAATGAGTAGCTGTCATTCGCCGTTGTAGTGCATACCAGGTATCAGAGATGGCGCTATGTGTAAAATGATTTTCCCTGTTTTCCTGCATTACTCCTGAAAAATGTCTGGAATTTTCTTTGCTATAAACCACACAGAGCCTGAGAACTTTGTAACGAATGCAAGACTGTCGAAATCGCTTTGTGCGCTTCAGAGGAAGTTCGTTAGGAAGGAAAATCCCACTTATTTTTATTTAAAAGATGAGTAACAGAAATATTTTATATAAAAATGAGTATGGACGGCGTTATTTGCTTTCCATCAGGTAACCCGTTTGGTCGTTTGACCCCTTATTTTTAGCGGACGCGCTCTAAATTAGTCTCCCTTAGTTTTTCCGTTTTCCTGACCTCTAACCTAAACTACAGAATCAATTTGTATGTTTAAATTTAAATTATTTATTAGAATCAATGAAAGGACATTACGATGGTAATTTTTCCGATCGATAAATCAGCCCAATTATCTTTTTTTTTTCAACGCAACGTCAAGTTCGATTGACTTAATCTTTAGTTCATCTATTATTTACCAATCTACCGTCTATTATGAATCGTTTCATATATTACGTAACTGTTCTTTATTTGAATGCGTGCCTTTTTTTTTAATTTGATTTGAAAAATGTGTGTAAATCAAATTTGATCTCACTGATAGAGTCTTGGGGGTGATTGGGCTCAGCTAGTATCCATACTAATATTATAATAGTATAGTGTGTTTGTTTGTTTGTCCTTCATTCACGTCCTACCGAAGCAATCAATTAACATTATTTTTGGCATATAAACTTAGTTGGAAGGGTGAAAGTTGCTATTTTTGATTTTAGAAAATCATATTATATTAGCCCAAAATATTCAAATTTATACGTGATTTTCGTAAATACGATAACGATGTGATCGGGATATACAAGCCGAGATTACGTTTTATCTAAATAGTACTAATATTAATGCCTATAGCCTATCGAATATAATTAATATTTAATACGTGACCGCGCTATTTGGTCCGGGAAGCGTCACGTGACGTGAATATCAATTTACGGCAATTATACCGTATACGATACGGCGCGGCTCCGCTCTACCAAAACTAATGGGATTCCGTCAACCAAGAGTTTGATAGTGTAACCAAAAATATCTATGAAGCTAGCAGAGTAGACAAAATCATAGAGTATGCCGACTTCAAACTAACAATTAGATCGTTGCCAGTACTTCTGTAGGCAGACCTCGAATTCCAAAGCAACGGAATATCACCCCGCTTGCTGGAGGGTATTCTAAACATGTCATTTTAATAAAAACAAAATTAAAAACTAATGTTTCAAATTATGACAATTTTGATCGCATCGCACGCCTAAAGCGTAAAACATACCGATCGGACGTGACTTACGGACGAGACTATAATTGAATGGCAACCAATATCTATGAAGTTTGTGATTCTTTTCATTTCATTCGACAAGTAACATATTACAAAACATATGTTAAGATTCGTTGATTAAATTAATTAAATTATTAACGAAGATAAAATAAATCATCAAACGATTGTCAGTTGAGATTTTGTCGTCTCACCAAATAGCAGATCGACATCGGTATAGCGAAAATTATGTTTATGTTATTTGGGTAATAAATCCATGAAACTTAATTGAATTATCTGAGAATCTTATTTAATATCAGAATTTTAAAGTTTATTACAATTACAAAATTAGAAAGTTTATTACGATTTAGTTGGTGCCAGCAAATTCGTTGCGCAAAAATTTGTATATCTCGCGAGAATTTTCCCGGGATAAAAAGTATCCTATATGTTGCCCAGACCTCATAGCTATTACACAAAAAAAGATTTATTTAAATCCGTCAAGTAGTTCCTGAGATTAGCTACGCGCAAACAGACAAACAGATAAACAGACAACTTTTTTTTGTCGAAATGTGTTCTATTACTGTTCCTTAGCACCCCTACATTAATTATTTTGTATAAATATTAAATTCACAGACAGTTCAGTTTTACTGTTTAAATTATACGTATAAAAGAAACAGTAATATTTAGAACTACCTCTTTAACCAAATTAGTGTATTCCATATATCATAAAAATTACATAATATGTCCGTAAGAACAAATTAATAACGGCAAGAATAAATTAAATCATATTCTGGATGGAGATTTTACCGGTGGCATAGACAAAGGAGTCCGCAGGCAGTGTTACGGCTTCTCTACATTACTAATGAAAAGTCGGTTTTCACCTGTCCCATCAAAGGTACAACATAATGTATAAAAATAATCCTTTACGAATTACGAGGTAGTATTATTATAATTATTTAAGGCTTATGCCCGGAATACACTAGGGCCGTTTTACAAGTTTATTCTTCTCTCGAATTCTCTTTTGAACTCTCTTGGGTAGCTGACACTGACTCGTCAACAAATTTACTTTGACTCGTATTTTAGCCGGGGAGGTGAGAGAGATATTTTTGTAGTAACTCGAGCGTCGTGGAGATCTAATACGTTTTGTAGCTTACGTAAAACGTTGAAATAAATAATAAGGACATTTTTTATTTTAGCAGTGGGATAGGACGCTACAGCACTTTTTAAGGTTATAAAAAAAAAATCGTTTAAAAAAATGGTTTACATTGAACATTTTTTGACAGATTTTAAACAGCAAAACATTTAGTTGAAAGTGACACAAAATATCTGGGAAGTAAGTCTCAGCTTGGTTGTTCCTTTTTTTATTATTACAGGCTAACCTTATGTTTAAGTTATCAGTGCTTTATAAGGAAGTGTTCTTTGGCGTATTTTTACACCCTCCTATAATATAGAAATCTGGTTTTTATACCATCTTAACTCTTATACTCGCGTTGGAGTAATCCAAAATTCCCCTCTTGGGCCAAATATACTAGAAATAAAGCTAGTTTTCTCAACACAAAGCCAGATATATAAACTTGCTAGCTCATTTACACTAGCTTGCTATACTGGCTTGAGAAACTGGCCTCGTCTATACCGGGTACGTCCTACCTGAAGTTTCTTTTTATGATACCACTTTGCCCGCATATAATTACGACAGTCAAAAAATATATTAAACCTTTTACCTCACGGGTACATTTAATCTAAATAAATAGACACGCAAAAAATATTCTTGTGTACGCCAGCTAACTCACTATCTACAAATTAAATTTTATCAAAATCCATTCAGCAGTTTCAGCGTGACTAACGAACAACCATCCACTCAAAGTAACTTTCATATCTAAAATTAAGTGTGATAAAGCCATCGTTTTTACCTTCTTGATAATGAACCTAGCACTTACTAAGGTAAGGTAATTTAATAAGATACTCTTTGGCAACCCACTTTTCTTTAAAAAATCATGTTTCTTCGAGTATATTTTATTTATTTCACGTAGGTCCAATTCTTATTATAACAAGTTTTAATAAAACGAGCTCAGATATTCTGATCTTCAGCAACAAGAGCAACTTACTTCCATTTACTTTTGAATTTTCTAAATAAAAATTCTGACGTGTGTAATAAAAGGCTTGTGATTTGTTAATCTATTATATAAAAATAAGTAGGGTTTTCCTTTCTGACGAATTTTTTCCAGAACGCACGAACCGTTTCGACAGTTTTGCTTTCCGTAGAAAGGTTTGGGGCTCTGTGAGGCTTATAGCAAAGAAAATTCCGAAAAATGTTCATGTAAAATGCGGAAAAATAGGGAAAATTATTTTACACATATAGCGCCATCTTTGATACCTGGTATGCACTACAACGGCGCTTGACAGCTACTCATTGTACTCTGCTCAACTAATTTCATCATTTTTAATCGTTGCTCATATTATAGTTTAAAAAGTTTATTCAGGTTCTGTTAAGAGTGTTTTTTTCTTGTGTGTGTGTGTGTCTTTGAGTGTTTGTATTCACTAGGTGTGATAAGCATTTAGTTTCGTTGTAGAAAATAACAATTCTCATCTTTGTTACCACGCGGACGGAGTCGCGGGCAACAACTAGTTATTTCATAAAATGTTATTTGCATTATTTTTAAGCATTATTTTTAATTAAATAACTACCAATTCCCTTACGCTTGTTGAGTGGGTCTTCCGATTAGATCAGCCGCTGTAATCAATGAAATGAGTATTTTGGGATGTTTGAACAAAGTTCATACGCTGTGTGGTAACCATTCGATATATTGTGTGCCTGTTTGGAGATATAAATGTATGTATTAGGTACCTACATGAATCAAATTTACCTAATACTTATCAACAATGGCGGAAACCAATCAGAAACATAACTGGATATCTAATGGGTCTAGTAAATGTAACTGAGGTTTAGCAAAATACATTATAATACCGATTATATAAAAACTAGAAGTCTTGGTTTGTGAATCTAAAAAATTCTCAAGTCCCATAGAACACACACATATTCATCAAAATCGGCCCAATCTTTTGGGAGCAGTAAGTGATAAACACACTTACAATATAATTATATTGAGACTAACTGACCCGGCAACGTTGTTTTGCCATATAAATAATTTAGGGGGAGGAAAATAGATGTTGGCCGATTCTCATACCCGATAAAATTACCGCATAAAAAAATTTCATCAAAATCGGTCAAGCCGTTTCGGAGGAGTATGGCAACGTAAACTGTGACACGAGAATTTTATATTATAAGATTAATTTCTTTTCGATGTTAACTTAATTAACATCATTTATAACGCATACTCTACTTTAACAGTATATACACTTACCCCCTTATTTATAAAAATATTTCAATAGTGTTTAATTAATCAAGATTCGCAGTCCTTTTCTGGAATATTGTAAACGTTAAACGACAGAAAGGGACAGCCAACCATTGATTATTTTAACACTGTTTTATGAACGAATAAGTGAGCTAGCATTAGTAAACGTAAAGACTTATGCAAGAATACGGTAATCCGCATTAAAAAAGTTATATAATATTTCGTAATATTTCACCCGTGTGTAATTGCGTTCTTATTTTAGATTTATAATTTTGTTTCACCGAAGGACAAATGCAAGGTTCCAAATACAAGACGAGAATAATAAAAAGTACTCTATACATAAGTCTATTTACGTAGGTATTATTTTGTTCGTTACAACTTTTCTAACAATTTGTAAATTAACAAAAACTTAAACTTTTACTTACTGAAACGATTGTTTGCGATACGTGTATCATCATACCAAAACGGTGGGTTTTACAAGTTTTTGAAATCGATTTGGATTTTTTGCTATAACGCTACAAGTTGATAAAAAACTTCATATAACATCTCAAAACTTATATGAAATTAGGTGCCAAGTTACTTTGATCCGACTATAATAGGATCCATAGTTACAGTCATGTTTCTTACTTTGATCCGACTATAATATGATCCATAGTCACAGTCATGTTTGTAACTTTGATTCACCTATAATATGATCCATAGTCACAGTAATGTTTGTTACTTTCATCCAACTATAATATGATCCATAGTCACAGCCATGTTTGTAACTTTGATTCACCTATAATATGATCCATAGTCACAGTAAAGTTTGTTACTTTCATCCAACTATAATATGATCCATAGTCACAGTAATGTTTGTTACTTTGATCCGACTACAACACGATCTATATTCACAGTAATGTGTAGGAGCTCCAACTCGGAGTGTACCGATGATATGTATACGAGTGTTTTATGATCCACTCGTCCCTCGATTGCCTCTTATCTCCAGCTATTATGTTGCATCCTTTGTCCGATGTCCGTTTATGTTGTAATTGCGAATTTGCGACATGAAAATTGAATTTGCTCCAGTTATAATGGTTTTATAACCCGATAATAACCTGACAGGCGATTACGTATATACGCAAAGCAACAGGCGTTTGACAGCAGGTATAGCGCAATTTGTGCTATTTTTATGATATTTAGGGGGCAAGCGAGCAGATGGGTTACGTGATGGAAAGCAACTGTCGTCGCCCATGGATACTCGCGACATCCAAAGAGTCGCAAGTGCATTGCCGGCCTTTTATGAGGGAATATGAAATGGGAATAGGGATATGGGGGATTAGGGAAATTGGGCCACCGGTAAACTCACTTATTGAACGAAATACAGCACAACACCGTTTCACGCTAGTTTTCTGTGCAGCCGTGGTATCACTCCGGTCGAGCCTGCCCATTCATGCCGAAGCTCTCCCATGGCAAAAGGGACGGCGGCATTTGGTGGAGTCAGAAGATTTGAGTGTCGTCTGGGTTTCTGTGGCAGTTTGCGTAATAACCGTGAGAAAGCGAGTTTTTCTGCGTTTTTAAAGAACATCGCATAATAATACATTCATAAAATGCTAAAGTATTCGATAAATATATAAAATTAATGAACATGTTCCTCAAAGATACAACAAACATATATTGATGTTTTTCTTCACGTCTACGCTCAGAAATGCTCTGCACCCACTCTTTATTACTTATGGGTTTGAAATCCCAAACACCCACGGTGTCGATGCCCCTGTCTATGTTTACAGTTTAAGCTATCTATGACTGCATATAGGCAAAATGTCCAAAATATATTCCCATCTTTAAGCGTGACTGTACCTACTACCTTACTCCTCTTATTGTAGATAAGCTACGGAAGCCATAAGATTGCCAAGATAACGTATCTAATCCAGATATAAACAAATCGTATGCCAAATATTCAAAACCGTTCAACTATTTAACCTTTTGGCATTATGCATGAGGGTTAGAAACATGGGTCTTTCCAATGATGAAAATATCGTCAAAACGATTTCATATTGATTGTACCTACTTTTAAAGCTATTTCTACAACAAATACAAATGCTCCACACAAATATCTTTTAATCTCGTGACATTTTAAGAAAATCTCAACAAAGTCTCACAAAGGACACGAGCCCTTGGAACCTGTTGACGGACTCGGGTCGATATCGGGCGTTTCTAAGGCAGCATGTCATTTGAAAAATAGAAAACTATATTATCCTATTCCTCTGATATATAAATATATAACTGTATATATATTTATATATCTGAGAAATGTATCGTTTTGTCAAAGGTCGAATACTTAAGCGTTCGATAACGTATTTTAATGATATGACATGTTCCGCGAAGAACAAAAGTTAGGCTCTTTAGCTTAGGATTATATTATAGTTAATGGTACTAAATATACATATTATATTACTAGCTGATTATGCCCATTTTACTATGCGTTAATATTAAGGGTGAATAATAATTATCTCTTTTAGGGGTATGAACATATATTTCATACCCCTAAAACCCCATTCTGTCACCAGCTACTGAACATGGATGAATAAAAAAAATTTCTGGTATTAATATTTTATAACTAAAATATTAATACTAGAATAAAATAAAAGTATTAACAGGCTAGAAAATATTTTTTATTTAATTCTTTTTATCCATAATCAGTAGCTGGTGTCAGAATTGGACTTTGTCCGTTGTCTTCAGCTAACTAGAGAATTTGACACCAGAAGTTATAGACCCTAATATTAATTATAAATTACCATAATAATGTTGAGAAATAAATTGTGTATGTGTTTCCGATTATTATATAAGTGTGCAATATGTGTGTGTGTTGATTAATTTTAATAATGCGGTTAATTACGGGCACAGGTGCCAAATCACGCACCGGTTCGGATCTAAATTGAATCTTGTAGGGCAATATGAGTGCGGTTTTAGCTACGTTCACACTAAGCCCGACTTAGTTTTAGCCTCTTGTGGGAGTGCCGAAGGCACGAATGGGCCAGAAAATCAATTGCAGCAATAAAACGCCCTTACAGAAAACCGGCGTGAAACATCGCTTGAGCTTTGTTTTGTCGAGTGGGTTAGTTTACCGGAGACGCAGATCTACTCCCTAGTCGCTATTCCTTTACCCTTTCGCTATTTCCATTCGTAAGAAAATAATGTTACATACATTGTACAGATTGTTACATCCAGTTGTAACTGACACTGGGCAGCATAAGCGTAAGGAATGATCTCGCGAGCACTTATTATGCTGGAAAAATGTATGGTTCCCGCGTGGCAAACGAATTTTGGCGCAACGGAGTTGCGGGTGTCATGTAGTTTCTAATGTTTTTTTATGTTAGTGCCCAAAGCCAAAGATAGTGTAGATACTAGTTACCAAGCTTAAGTTAAAAGGGGCTCAGGTCCCCCCCCGAAAAATGGGTAGGTCAATGCTGGCAAGGGTGATAATGTTGCGATGTCAGCTATGCAATAGACGTTCATCAGCACATTTTACAGAATTTCTGCTAACTGTTGTAAATTTTTCAAGGCTTAGGGCTTTACCGCTTACAATTAGTTTATCCACAACTTTATTTCACAGATGTTCTATGGACAATCTGTCAAAAAAGTTGTGGATAGTCTAACAGAAAATTTATCAGTAAGCTATGAGCCACGCTACTAGAGACGCGGCTCTATATAATACAAGATGACACCCACAAATCTGTTGCGCCAAAGTCCAATATCGCACTGGAACGGTATGGTTGTCCAGGTCCTTTCCTGGGACTCAAAGTATGCTCATACCTAATTCCAGCAGAAGTTCAGCGATTTAGGTGTAAACATAAAAACATCGCATTTGCAATAAATAAATATTCCTAGAATCATATAACTACGAATTAAAATAAAAAATCTGTAAAAATTAGACTTTCGGAATACGGTGTTTCAAGACTTCAAATAAGACTATGTCAAAATTAAAGTCTATTGGTTGCTTCGTTTGGGCGTGCAGCTATAACAAACGAATAAATAAACAAACTCATTTACCATTTATAATATTAGTAAGGACCATCTGTTGCCCGCGACTCCGTCCGCGTGATACCAAATATTTAACAAAACTGGCGCTGTATGTGAAAAATGTCTTTCCAGTTTTCCTGCTATTCTCTTGAAATCATTCCTGAATTTTATTTGCTGTAAACCTCACGTAGCCCGGGACCTTTCTAACAAATGCAAAACCGTGGAAATTGGTTCGTACGTTCTGTAAATTTATAGCTTCAGGAAGGAAAACGCCACTTATTTTTATATAATAGATTTATAATTAATCAAGTATGAAAGTATATATTCAACTGGTCGCCGAGTGCGAACATGGCTTTAATTCGTTTTATAGGAGAATAAAGTTAGAGGTATAATGTTTTTATATGTCGGACGTGTGGAATCAAACGCTCGGCTGGTGGCCTTATCGCTTTTAACAGCTTTGACTCTACGCTATTAAATTGCACAACGTTATTCTATTTTCAGTATTGATTAGGGGGTGGTTGACGCAAGGCGTTTACAGAGGCCAGAGCATGCATTTTGACAGAGAACTTAGAAAGCAAAAATATCCCTCGAATGTCGAGGGATATTTTTGCTTGTTATTATTCGAAACCCAGTTGTGGTCTCTTTAATGTCAGGACTCAATAAAAAAAGAAAATAGTAACGTAAGGGGAGATGTGCCCAAAACAGGAACTCCACCTAAAACGTATAATTAGTTGTATGTTTCTACAACGAACTCGAGTGTCAATGCTGGTTAATGTATTTAAAAGTAATTTTTTTTTAAAGCTTTCATGTCGTAACCGCTGAGGCGAAGAGAAAATTTTATATACAGAAATGAAATTGTGTTTCGCAAAAAGAAAACGATAAGTAACCTAACGAATTTCGACGCAACTAAACAGCATATCCACATTTTTTTTGTGAGCCTATGTCCCACTGATGGCAAAGGCCTCCCCCAAACTCCTCCATCGTTCTCTATTTTGCGCCACCGTCACAATTAATTTAATGAATTTGATTTTAAAACACACTAAAGCATTGCTCATCTTTAGTTATTTACATTTCCATTTTGCGTACATGAAAGGGTTCGCTCCAGAAACGTCTGAAGGTAATTAGTACAGCGTGGGCGGAGTTTGTTCTGATGAACAACAAAGTCGGTTAAAAAAAGTTGTTTGCCTTTGGCGGTAAGATACAGTGGATCTCAAGAGAAAATTCTTAAATATCGCGACCATAAAACTTAGGATAAAAAAGAAGTGCTCGGTAAAGTCTAATTCGAGGTGAGAAAAATTGCACCTTTTCAGAAAAAAAAATGTATTTATATTATATATTTATATATAACTAGCTGTTGCCTGCGAATTCGTCCGCCTGGTAACAAAGATGAGAATTATTATTTTCTTTAACAAACATGACGCTGCATGTGAAAGAAGTTTTTGGTTTTTTTGCTTTTTCTTGATTTTTCTTTGCTACAAACCGCACGGAGCCCGAGACCTTTCCAACAAATGTATAACTGTGGAAATGGGTTCGTACGTTCTGAAGTTATATCGTCAGGAAGTTTTCTTCCTTACCCGACTTATCTATGTATTAATACGCGAGCGAAAACTTTGTGCCCCTATGTACGAAAGACGCCTAGATGTAAAATCATGAAATTTCTCCTAGTAAAAGTTGATATGGAGGAGGAGTGTGGAATACCAATATTACTTTAAAATATGCATCAATCTTGCATATTTTAAATAAACAAAATGCTACGCACACAACAATATTTTTACATGACACAATAATCATACACGAAATACTAGGTATTTTATTTGTGTTTTGTGTTTTTTTTTAATAAAATTTAATGGCCCGGTAACGAGACCTTTATGCTAAATTGAAGAAGGTAATGCTTGTATAGTGAATAGATTATCTTTTTTGAAGCTCCTGTACAGAATAGATTTAAATATTTTTTATGATAAAATTTCGACCACAGGGCGACCTCTAGTTTTTTATAATTGTGTGTATAGTTACCACAGCAATGTAGCATACGTTTTTGTGGATATGCAATATTTCTGATCAAATAAAACCATGGGCTTTTAGAATTCTTAGCGAATGGCTCGAGAATGTCAAAATTTTCCAAAAGTGACTTCCGCGATGTTGGACCATATGCCCGGTATACACGAGACCAGTATTTCAAGCCATGACAGCTACTTCCTTGTTATTTTAAACTTTTAAGAAGAAAATGTAATTTCAAAGCCATCTTTGTAATGCCTTTACAAAACTCGTGTATAAAATGAAGTTTACAGTCATAATATTTTGAATTCATTGACATTTTGCCGTCGTAAAGAGGGATATAATGAAGTCATAAAAGTGCATAATGGAGTGTAAATGAAGCGATTCCAGAATTATTCGCTTTAAATTGTCATATTGGTGAATGTTGTACATTTTGTAAAAGCCTTTGTATGAGACAGTAAAAAAATATTTTATTGCCATTTTAAAATGTTCTATAGGTTGATTAATTTATTTAATATTCAACATTTTTTTTTATTTTGATTTGATTCTCAGACTAACTGTATATGTACATTGTACATGAAATTTTTTAAAATTCGGCAAAGCCGACTCGGCTGTGAAAGTTAACTAACACTGTGACACACAAGAATCTTAATTTATAAATCTTGTATGCGTGTATTTGTTAGACTTCTCCTAAAAGACTGGACAAGTTTTGATTAAATTTTTTGCGTATGATCAAGTGGACACGAGAATGGTTTAGATTCACAAGCCAAGACCGGCAGGACAACGTCTATCGGGTTGCCTCTGGTTTTATATAATTATATGAAACCAGCGGATAAGAAGATTGTTATCACTGTAACTTTGTAACGACTCGATAACTACTGAACAGATTAATGTGAAACTTGATCGGCGCGTACTTCGCAACTACCAATTACTAAATATGAATTCTCTCGGTGCTGAACATTTACATAGTTCCGACTTTATGCTCGTGCTCCTCTTAATTCGTTATTTTAAACTAATTTTCATAGAATCGGTCATGTTATTGTTTTATGCCAGGCGATTTAACGGAAAGATTTCCCATTAAAACGCGTGGTATAAAACAATAGTCTCAGATGATTGCCCAATTTGATATCAAATTCCATCAATATTCTCTTTGTATCATAGCGAGCTTATTAAGAAAAAAAAAGCTAAACAATTTTCACATATATCCATACATAATTTTATCGGTTTAAGCTAATGGAGAGAGAAAAAATACGTATTTTTGTAATTGAGATATCATTTCATTAGATTTTGGGATCGAGGACATGTCGAATAACGTCACAAATAGAAAACCTATTTCATTGATGCTAAAATAGTCGGTTTTCAGTAAAATGAGTTGTCAAACTCTCGGGTTCCGTGGAACTGTACCGTATTTATCGCCGCACCTGCCAATACCAGACGTAGGTACGTATCTACGCCTACGTTAATACATTATACGCTTTGATATTCGTAGAACGGAGAAGGAAATTCAACCGAACCGTAGATTAGTGAAACGTGTACCGGATCCGACAGTTTTAATCCCACTGTAGTTCTACCTTGAGTCTGTCTGATTAAATAATATTTGTCGATACTCGAAAGCGATTACGTAAATTTTTAGTATAGAAATTTTAGTTCGGCAAGTGACCGCTAGAGGCGCTGTAAAATATTGCCGTACTAAAAATGTTACGTAGTCGCTATCGAGTAATAAATACTCATTGCTTCAAACTCATGGTAAAACCACTGTACAGTATCGATTCCTTTCCGATCTTACTTTAATAGAAACTATTTTGGTGAAGCAAACTTTAAACAAAGTTTATTTCAAGCTGACGAAAAAAATCATTTAACCCTTATTTTTATAAAATTTCTGGAATTTTCTTTTTGATGGAATTTTGCTTTAAATATATGTTTTTGTATCTAAATGCTAGGTAAAATATATATATTAATAATTATAGTCAAGCTTAAAAAATATATGACTGCTGTAATAGCTGGAATACACGAGACCAGTTCTTCAGGCCAGCCCGGCGATGGGTTACCTGAAGGAAAGCAACTGCCGTCGCCTATAGACAATCGCGACATCCGAAGAGTCGCAAGTACGTTGCCGGCCTATATGGGGGAATAGAGAATGAGAATAAGGAGACGGGATTAGGGAAGTTGGGCTAACGGTAAACTCACTGAACGAATCACAGCACAACGCCGTTTCACGCCAGTTTTCTGTGAGCTAGTTCTCTTTTCATGTCCGGCTAGCTAGCACTGGCTTGTCAAGGATTTTGGATTGGATTAGATTACTTGCTTTGAAATGAAGTTTTTTGTCTACACGAAGTCAGAAGTACTCCCTTGCTAGCTCATTGACACTATCCTGCTGTCCTGGCTTGATAAGCTGGCCTCGTTTATTCCGGGCATTAGACTTTATATATCTCTAATATTGCGCTTAGTACCGCTAAAAATAGCCGAGGGAGTCCCTCGATACCTCCTGGGTTTCTGTCTAAACACCGAAACGAAAGTACGATAAAAGAGACCATACAAAAAAGATTTTATTACACAAAAGTTTGTCGTTCCTTTCTCAAATCCCGACAAAACGTCCGCTGAAATGATTCGAATTGAAATATCGAACCGGATTTCCTGTAATTAAACTCATCCGATGTCGAATTTATACTTTGAATCTGACGATATGGTGATGGTAATTGATTTTGGTTAAATATGCATAAGGTAAGTACTATAAGTAAGTACAAAACCACGCTTAGAATTGGCAGCATTTAAATGTAGTAACATCACACTGCAAAAATTTCAAGATGGCTGCAAAAATTGGTCAATTCTCTCAAACTTTTTTTTAAATTGACAAGCTTTTGCATCAATTTAGTCTGCTGAGTGTCGATTGTAAGTTTTTAAAATAACTGACCAGTAACTTACCATTTTGTAGTTTATGACTACCACACGATTACGATATTTCACGAAATAAAATCTAATATTACATTAATAATATTACAATACCGTATTCTTTACGAGACAATACCCTTACGTGACAAAAGCGAAAAAATAAATCAAACAGTTCATTTCTTCGGAGATGGAGATATACGATTCAATCATGTCTTGATAGAGACGAATATAACCAGGAGGCCTACTACGAAACGTTAAAACGTTAAACGTACGTTTTGAAACTGAAACGAACGACTCGAAATGTCACGTCCTATTTTAAGGGGAATACAGGCGCCAGCGGCCTTGACCATACATTCGGAATATCAAAAATCTGCCCCGCTAACGGAAAATAATAATATACAATTAATAAGAAACAAGAATTCCTCTTTAGGGATTATAGTGTTACTTATATTGTATTGTATAAACAAAAAATCGTTCATCTTAACCGCTTAGTTTCGTAGTTTATACAGTTTTTTTACAAAAAATCGATGTCAACGGTACATTTTTTTCTAGTAATTATAAGCTTAAGAAAAAAGTCCTCGCTAGCACTGAAAGAATAAAGATCATGCTTTAACATATATTTTTTAGCTAACGTGGTTAACGTTTTAACATTCTTATAAGAGGTTAAACTTACCCCTCTAACCCGTGTATAAGCCTCAACGAATATGAAATGACGTGATTAGAGTAGACTGTAGAACGCTGTATACTTTTTTGATCGTTTAAGTCTAAAAACAGTTTGGGAGTAAGCCTCCTGTTTCTATTTTGAGCTTTTTTTACTGAAAACCTTGGAATGATCCTTTTGACACTGTAATCCTTAATCCTGATTGCGACAATGCACCTACGACTAACCTAACCAGAATACAAATCTGTCTCTACTAAGAAAACATATAATCCTTCACATTTTATAACAGTGGTCAGACAATATTTTTGTACGTAATACCTTAATCCCGCTCCTACCTTATCCTTTTTTAATATTTTTAATTAATTAATATTTTTGTTGGGTTTAATGTCCAATTCCTTCAACTTTAAACCTTGTTTTCATGTTCTTAAGTAGAGCGTATCTAAATTATTAGACTATACGGAAAAAAAATTACAGACAGTAATAATGGAATAACACCCTAAGGGGTTCAGTTCCTTTTCACAAAGATTGTTGTGCCCGTGTTGTGATCGTATGCACGTGGAAGAAGGCTTTGGCTTAGATGGAAGCAAAAATAACCAGCTTTTAATATAATGAATAGAATTCAAGTTCATTGCCGCTTTTCCATGAAAAAGTAATTCCCTTATATAAACTGCAATTTAATATTGTGAAAATCGATACACGTGGCGAAGCTCTGTAAACGAGGAAGTGTTTGATGTAGCCTGGTCATTTTCATTTAAAATATAAACGAAGGATGCTGCGGTTAAAAGGCAGCCTTTATCAACACATGCCATCGCTGCCCGTTAAATGGTTCGTCACAATCGCTATAACACGCGAGCACGATTGTTCATAGGGAATACTCGACGAGTATTACTCGTATCTGCTCGCCAAACATCGTCTTCAATCGTATTTTATCAACTCGTTGACATAGTACTACGAACGATTGCGTAGATACTTGCACGATGATCGTCACTCATCAACGACCATCGCCGAGTATGTAGAGGCTACTTTACGCGTAATACATACAGCGTGAAAAAAAAGACGTGGGGCTGACAAAAAAGCAAAAACCCTGAAGGCCCCGGCTCTAGAAAATTTAATTTTACTATACATACCTGTTATATTTTCAATGAGACAGTTTTGCAATGATCTATATTTGTCACGGGTTCCAGATGGTAAAGTTACGGTATAGTTACGCCACTGGCAGTACATACGAATACTTTATGTTCACCACAGATTCGCCTTAAGGGGAATACAGGTGCCAACGGCCCTGACCATATATTCAGAGTTTCAAAATTCTCCCCCCTTTAACGGAAATAAATTAATATACAATTATTAAAAACAAGAAACAAGAATTCCTCCTTAGGGATTATCGTGTAACTTATATTTTTATGTTTAACAAAAATCGTTGAACTTAACCATTCTGTTTTGTAGTTTATAAAGTTTTTTTACAAAAAATCGATGTCCTAGGATTTTTTTTTCTGATTAACTATAAGCTTAAGGAAAAAGTCGTCGCTAGTAATGAAAAAATGAAGATCATTCTATAACATACATTTTTTGGTTAATGTGGTTAAGGTTATGATTTACTTATAAGAGGTTAAATTTACCCCGCGAACCCTTGCATAAGCCTTAATTACCTGCTGAAAAACATATACCGGCGAGAAAAAAAAAATCCGTCCATTTGTCCGTCTTAGGGCTTATTTCAGTTACGCGAACATCTTAGAACCTACATCACACTTTGATTGACGTTAACGCTGAGATTTTTTTAAGAATTTCAGAGTGGTTCTCGATATTTCGACAGCGGCTGAATTGGTATGACGCAAACGACTCGAGTATCAAAGAATAAGATCAAAAAACCTCCTCAGTCCTCGCCTCATCTTGTGCTGATACTAATGAGACCTCAAAAGACATAACAAAAGCAAATACATACTAATTATTATTTTGCCCATAAAAAATAGTGTAGTATTAATCTTGTTGAGTAATTATATTAGATATTTCCTTACATAACTAACGTGCAGGTATACATTACAATAGATGTTTTCCGTAAATACGTGGGTTATTCACGTGGAAGGCGTAACCTTTTCCGGGGTTTTCCCTATGTCCTTTGCCTTAAACTCCTTAAAGCTATCGCCATATAAAATTCGTCCGAAGAAACAAATACTATGTCACGGAAAGACGAACACAATATCTTCAACCAAAAACGAGATTATTTGTTCGATATATTATTATACAAGACTTCTTTTAAAGGATGGATAATAATATTAGGATATTAAAAAAGTCCTTTCGATATTCTTATTTTGGTAATCCATTTTTACGCGATATTTAATTCCACGCAAAATTTGAAATTTTTGAATTGAGCAAAGCCGCAGATATATTTAACGTTCCCTACAATCCATCCATACTAATACTAATATTATAAATGGGAAAGTATTTGTTTATTTGTTTGTTTGTCCTTCCTTCACGTCCTAACGAAGCAACCAATCGACTTGACTTTCGGCATAAACTTATCTGATAGAATGGAGAATTATTCAGGATAGTTTTGGTCTTAGAAAAACATCATGCTCTTAAAATGTATGTGTTTTACGCGATTTTCGAATTTCACGCGAGCAAAACCGCGGGCAAAGCGGTTTTGCTCGCTTCAGATAAGCTCTTGCTAGTTTCAGATAAGCTCTTGATCCGAACAACATAAGCTAGAAAACTTTCCTTGGTCCTTTGAATTATAAGAAGAAAACCCGCCCGGGGAAAAATGATCCTAAATCCGCAATACGAGTGTGAGGTGACACAATATAAAACGTAGCAGGATGATACCGCTATCGGATATTCCCAGCCTTCGTAAGCTGTCGTGTATTCTGTTTCACGCAGAATATACGTGACAATACCTGTCCTTACTACATACACGCCCGGCTTTGCGCGAGGGATAAGGAATGGTTAACGTATATTGTCCGTTAGAGAGAGACGTAATAATATAGCATTTTTTTTCAACTGGGTAAATATGAAGAAATTTTTTTCGAATGTTGACCTATCGCCGGTTCGGGATTAGAGCTATTTTTTGGAGAGCTATTTAATGTGTGCAATACGTAGTATTGGTCAAAATTCAGTGCCTAAAATAAATATAACATAAAGACTTCGTTGTTTTTATAGGTATGTACTATGACTACTTTCATATTTCGTTTCTGCTAATTAATATTTTGAAAATTAGCCCCATTCTTAGCATACATCCAAAGTAAAATAAATATTAGCCTTATTTTTTTGTATTTTAGTTTTTTTTTAATTTTAAAAGACTCTTGTTTCTTCAACAAGAATATATACAAGTAATATACTTTAAAATTTATTTGTTACAGTGGCCTGTCATCGTGGTTATTTTGTGCTAAAATGTTTTAATTTATACTAATATTTCAATTTATTAGTCGTTTAATATGTAAATTGAGCATTAATTTTAATAAACAGTATAATAACTCACCATAGAAGTAATGGATTGCTTTAATAAGTCGGAAGAATAAATATCTGAAGATGGAAAAATATTTCCCTTGGTAAAAGCTATTGCCGCGTTACTTGTAAATTGCTTTTATGAAATAAAATGTAAACAATTTGCTACATTTTATGATCATTGGTTAGCTTTTGCATGTAGCTAAGAAAAAGTAAATTGTAATATTTTATTATTACTGATTATAATTTTATTTTTAATAGTAATTTATGTTCTAAGCTGTTACTGTCAAAATAATGTTACGTTAAATAAAGTATTGAAAAATAATTAGTTAAAACTTAATTAAAAAATACTTACACTTATAATTAATCACTCGTAAAACGTTGTATATTACTATGAATTTAATTATTTACATAAATTAATTGATAAAAGAATAATTTCCTCGCAAGAACAACATGGTGGATGCACGGTGGGGTGGGGGGAAGGTAACGAGATTACTAGAACTTCCCCTTCAGGCTTCCGTTTCCGCCCTTGACCTAAGTACTTTGTAATTCTCTTTTTATTTTTCAAATATTTTTCAAGCATCAAGCCGTGTCATAATGTCCTATTATTATTCTGTTTGTATTATAAATGTAAAACCTTTGTTTGTTTGTCATCTAGAACATCGAAACTACTTAACGTGTTTTAATGAAATTTGGTGCAAAGATAAGGTGTTGACCGACGTTCCATGAAAATATAACTAGTGAATAAACTAATCGTACGCGAACAAAGCTGCGGGCGAACCGTATAATAAAAGTAAATGTTTGCACAAAATATTATTCATCATTTTAATTTTCAAAGGCTTTTCACCAAATTGTCCCCTTCTTCGTATGCTTAATTCTCATTAAACTGTATTGAAAGTTTTGCTTGTTGTAACATGACTTTGACATAATCAAAACAACATGTTATTCTACATGGAACAACATAATATACACTGACGACAGTGTAAGAGCAGCATATTTGTAGCTGTTTCCCTCGGGCACAGAAGGCAAAGTTTCTTGCATTGCGCATAGCCTTGACGTATTTACATTTCATTTTGACGTAAATAATGTTTTATGGGGTAAAACGGTGATTTTTAAACGACTCATAAAAAGGCCGCTTCACAACACACAGAATATATATATAACAAGTATTCACAAAATATATTAGCATCCGTTAGACGGAAACGTACTTTAAACAAATGGAAAACACAAAACTGACTGGTAGATAATGCCATTAGGCATTAAGTCCACCTTTGTACTTTTATGTGCATTAAGTTTAAATAAATAAAATAATTCAAAAAATAAAAACTGCCAAGTGAACGTGCGTAGTTCATGTTGTACAAATTGTAGACTGCTATATTTTGTGCTATTTGAATATATTATGCACCTACATGTAATATTCATTGAGGTAATTTATTTCTACACCATAAAGGTTTGTGGACTACTGTTTATTTATTATTATGCAGCAAATTAATATACTGTATAATAATATTGTTCTATCCTTCTATTATTATAAACGCGAAAGTTAGTACGGTTAGATATTTGTTACACTTACAAACAAATACTTTTTTCCTTTTATGACTAACAAGCTTCTGCAATTGAATTATAGCATTTTTTTTTGTGTAAATTTTTGCATGGATTTTAATAAATTTAGATTTCGAGTTACCTGATACCCCTGATAATAAAACAAAATATATGCCACTTTTAAAAATAATATTTCACAATTAATTTAAATTTTCCCCTATTAACCGCGGATATTAGTTTTAAATATATTTCAGAAAGATGCCATTGAAAGCCATGTGTTTTCCAATAAGTAGAGTCTCGTTTAGAATAACGTAATAACCATAAAACTTTCGTCGCAAAAAAAATGAAATTTGACAGAAGCCCGAGAAGTTTACAAAGAGCTCAATTACTGAAATTGTTATACTAATAGCTAAATAGTACTACAGTAACGAGCTCTCGAGAGTCGAGATGTCGAGGATATGCCATGAGGAATATCAACTGTTAATTGGGATTAATTTCCAAACTTTTCTCAATAAATATCACACTTTGGTTGAATCGGCGTATCTAAGTACAAAAATACATGCTTATTACTTACGTAATTTCAGGATTTCGTATACATGTAGATACTCAGTTTGTTTAGTTACCTTTATGGTTACTCATAATAATATTATTTATTATTATTCTATTTTTAAACATCTAAATCTATACTCAAATTACTATGAAAAACCCCTAACATAAAACTCTTATAGGTCTGCGTAAAGTGTACCACAAACATGCTGACTTGTATAATAATAGTTAATATAAATTTTCAAACCTACATATGCCTGTGGACGGGTAAACAGAAGGTCTTCAATGTGCCGTTTGAGAGTACTTGAGATCCTGGCACAAGCCAGGAATTTAAAGGTGGTTGCGTTTAGTACCTATCCCAAAATATTTTTTTAAAGATTAAAATAAAATACCTAGGTCAGGTTATATCTAACCCGTTTATTTCTATGAAAAAGGTCGTAACAGTCAAGTGCGCATGCAATAAGAAATCGTGAGCCACAATATTTTTATCGTAGATAACATTACTAAATTACTACAGTACGTGTTTACATACAGTGATATGATTAGATTGTGGCTTTCGGTGTTTCAATTCATGCATATATGGTATCATGTACTCGACTTGCATTCGACTAAAACGATAAGACTGGAAGTTTGTTACTGCCAAATTATTCCTTGTTATCTCCATTGCATTTTTATGTGTATTAAAAGCATGATAAAATTTTCTTGTGATTTGAACTTTTGATTAAAAAAGTTCTCGAACGTAAATATCTGTGCATTGGCTAAGCTTTTTTTTGCCATAGTGTTTCAAACAAGCTGGACCCTCTGGAGTTGCGCCGAGATGTAGCTTCGCTCTACATCCTTTATAGATTTTATCACGAGGAGTGCTCAGAGGAATTGTTCGGGATTCCGAATGGAATGGAATGCATGTGGAAAGATTATTCCACCTGCAACTTTTCGCCATCGACCTACGCGGAAGGTTTCCCACCCATATCGTCTTGATGAATGGCAATTCTTTCACAGTACGATTTACGCGTAACTTTCTGCCTCGTACAGTAAAGCTCTGGAAAGAACTATCACCAGCAGTATTTCCGGACCGCTACGACCTACAAACCTTCAAGAAGAGAGCGTATTCCCTCTAAAAAGGACTGTCTTTTTGCTTTGGTTTGCTCGTTTGCACCCTATTTTTATAAAAAAAAGTTTGTTTGCATCAAATACATGTTGACTACGCCGCCGTTTTACTGACAACATCTTAAGATGTTTATGTTAACAAAAATTAATTTAAAATATTTGTCTTGAAATTATCGTGGAAGCTTAACGCGAAACGCGGACCTTGCTTATATTTAATAGCACACACTAAAGGGAAAGGACAGGTTAGGTCTTAAATCTCAGTAATATAAGACAGATACTCTAATAACTATAAGTTGTGGTTATTGCATATTCTATTAGGTTCAGCCTAGCAACCACAAGGCGAGCTAATTATAACAGTAATTTGTGGTTAGGCAATATGTTGACGTAACACCAATTAAGATTTTGTTTTCTTTTGGCTTTCATACCTATTACCTACCCATTTTTTGGCAAAATTAAAAATAATACGCAGACAGAATTTGTATTGCGTCGTGTGAGCTTACAGAGAAATGAACTTGTATTTGAATAGCCGGGGTTGAACCATGCTTCGGCACGAATGGGCCGGCTCGACCGGAGTGGCGTGAAACGGCATTGTCCTGTGTTTCGTTCAGTGAGTGGGTTTATCGGTGGCCAAAGTTTCCCATCACCCCTATCTCTATTCCCATTCCCTATTCCCTCATAAAGGCCGGTAACGCACTTGCGACTCTTCGGGTGTTGAGTTTCGTCAGGCAACCCGTCTGCTCCCTTGCTCCCTAAATATCATAGAAAAATATGCTAAAACCCAAATCTGTATAGTTTTTCCGTAAAGTGCAACACAAAATATACTGGCTGTAGAATACATAAGGACACGCTTCATTCGCCCAATTAAACTTTTGGTAATATAACCTGATCCCTAGGAGTTATCAAAACCGATGGATAAAATTGATATTGACTTTTGACGATAAACAAACAAAGCTGTCACCTCCAAAAGTTTGAGAATTGATCTCTGATGTCTAGATCTGTCTAGACTCTAGACACAGTTATCTCGTTGAGGTCTAGACGTGTCGCAGGACGTACAGAATGTAAATACCAGATAAGAACAATACTAACATGGTGGTCATAATCTTTGAAATACGTGAGGTTTAATAAAAGCGGTTGATGTTTTGTTTCTTTTTAGGTGGTAAGTATATAAATTTACTTAAGTGAACAAACATTAAGTAAAATTATAAAACCTTAGTCGTCTTTTTTTTATTTGAAATAGATGCTCACCTTGCAATTATACCCCCTTATTCTCAAAAATATCTAAGCAATGTTAAACTAATCAAGGTTCGCTGTCTCTTTCTGTAGTGAGACGTTTTTAATATTCCAGAAAGGCACTGCGAAGCTCTATTAGTTAAACATTTCTTAAATATTCATATGAATACGGGGGTTAACATAGAATATTGGAAGGTATATAAACTATCGATTGTAGCAATTTCGGAATTTATAGCCCGAAATACGCCAAATTACAATCGACCGACCGATATGTATGATTAGTTTTTTTCTTTAAATAAATCAATCGTTATTGAAAAACGATATAGTTCAATCGGTTTTCTAATAAAATTATAAACAACGAAGTTACAAGCTTTAAAAGTAATCAGTTAGATTCGATATTGATAGTGACGTCAAAGCCATAAGCTGCATACAAAGTTCATACTAGATTACTTTTTGAGAGAAATAGATGGGTAGAGAACTTTAATCGCTAATACCTTAATTTATCGACAGAATTCAGAGATTTTTTTGTCATTGTGTATCTTTTAGTCCACTGTTTTAATAATTTGCATTCAAAAAATTTTGTTTTACTAGCGTCTTCCCTATTGTGCTCGCGCCTGTCTCTAATCCCTGATTATGAAGAGGACCCATAAAAGGTATAGTGACGTGTGGGCGGTAAGTCTCTGATATAACGTCAGATGTGTATATCCTTGTTATTGTGAGTGATAAACGGTATCTGCTCTCTCTCAACAACAGCGATATTTATAGTCGGGCCCTGCACCGGCACGTGTTTCCAATTACCGTCCCACGCAGGCTCTACGTAAAGCGAATTACACTCAAAAGAATATGCACTAATTAATTGGAAAATTTCATTGCACTTCGTACGCCATTTTTCTTGTATACAAAGTAATAGAAGCAAGAGTTTCCTGGAACCCTGGGACGTCCAGTAAACTACGATGTATTGAGCTTACTATGTTACGCAAACTTCGCCAACAAGGTAACTTTAACGACATAATGTTTTTACTTGTTGGAATCAAATCATGAGCACAGGTAAACAGTTTTAAACATGTAATTTGTTTTGATCTCAATAAAAAGACATAAAAATTTAAACTTTAATATACTCGCATCAACAATGCGTTGATAATAGGCGATATTTAAATTTTTAACTTAACAATCTTTACTCACCTAGAAATTAAATTGAAACAGGGTAAAAAAGTCTTTAGCATATTTTAATCGACTCCTAAAGGGATTAGGTTCGAAGTTATTCGAACATAGAACATAGTTTTTTGGAAGTTTAGTCTGTATACATATTTTTAACATATAATTAAAATACATAATAATTTCCGGGTAAACAGAATATCCCTATCTATCGAGCTATGAAACCTGTGCAATTGAGGTGCAGGTCGGGGCTATTTTTGGCGGCGTGGGCGGACGGATGGACACGAATGAGAAACGACTTCCATTGTCGCACTTCTCCTACCTGTAGCATCTGATCTCGACAAATTGTTAATTATTTATTAGAAGTGGGTAGAAGTATCTTTTTGTAACAAATCTTGAGATCATAAGAAATAAATCAATTGAAAAAATAGCATCGTTAATATTTATTCTTTGCGGGATAGCAAAAATTTGTTTCGTTTTAGAGTCATTCAAAACATTAGGTATGTCAGAGACTGTTACATTTATTGGCCTTTACGTCTTTTACAGACGATTCACATCGTATCAATGGTCTGTATAACAGCTCGTTTCGTGGCTGTGTAGTCCGATACAAGAGCGACATACTCGATCACAGTGACGACATGAGAAAGTTGATGTATGTACAAAACTTACGTTACGTTTCTGTCTTTTGTCGTTGAGGGTTAGGAACTAGGCATCATCGCAGAGACTGTTACATGGTACTTAATATAAAACGATTGTCCTGGAGTTAGCACTTCGTAACATTATGAGAATTTGCGCTTTCACTGTGGTTTCCTTCATATTCGTGTTTTAACTTATGGTAGCATTTAGTCAGAATTAAAAGTATAATATAATGTAACCTAACACCTTATTGGTACAGCCAGCAGAATCCTTTCAATTATTTCAGCGTGTTTTCTGAGGCAGCCCTTAGACCTACTACATCTTTGAACACTACATTTCTTTATTCAATATAATTGAAAGACGCTTTGAATTCAAACGATCAATTATATTGCCAAATAATACGAACTGCTCAATATTATTATTCAGTTCAGCCGGAGAATAGTATCGATACCGTGTACTCCTTATTACTACGAAAAATATTGAGACAGGCAATACTGACCCTACACGATGTAATATAAATATAAAACTCGCTCAAAACTTTCTTGAATCATTGAGCAATCCTCAATGTTAACCCTAAACGATCAGTTGTATTTTACAACTAATTGGTGCCCGTAACTACGTTGCGCAAAAACTTGTACATATAGCGAGAATTTTCCCGGGATACAAATATCCCGGTATCCTATATATTGCCCAGACCTAATAGCTATTAGACAAAAAAAGATTTATTCAAATCCGTCCAATATATCCTGAGATTAGCGCGTACAGACAACTTTTTTTAACCGACTTCCAAAAACGAGGAGGTTATTATATTCGGCTGTGGATATATATATTTTTTTTTTTATTATTTTTTTTTTTATGTATGTTCGCGCATAGCTCCGCCGTTTGTGAACCGATTTTCAAAATTTTTTCTTTGTTGTATAG
>JAOTAV010070166.1:0-13624 GCA_026546445.1 Cyclargus thomasi | reverse complement strand
ATCGTGTTCATACAGACGTGTTCATTCACAAAAGAATATGGATTTAGACTTAACAGATAATATTCAAATTGAGATCGCAACCGATATTTAAAATACATATTCTAGGTAGAATACAAATGTGGAATAGCTGAATTCGACCACATGACAGGAATAATGTACTGTCAAGGAACGTCATTCTTAGCCAGATAGCGGACCAATGTAACTTGGTCGCGTTATGTCAAACCCAGCCGACAGATCAAGCTAAAATGGAATTCACATTTTCCAAATATCGTAGCTATAAATCAATTTCTTCGATAATTTAGTATATCAATTGACGGAATACCTAATTACTAGTGATAATAATTTTGTACTTAAACGCTGAATCGTCCAGTAAATGGTCTTGTTGTTATAAAATCTATGTCAGCATATAAATTGCACGAGCGGTGTAAATAAAGTGACAATATGTAAATGTATGTCGTCGATAAGAAATATTTTTTATATGACATGTGCAGCTCCATCCGAATCATCATAACAAGTAACAGACAAACAAACTTTTTCATCCATAATAAATTAAAAAAGTGTGTCTGTCTGTTACCTCTTCGTGCCTCTGAACTGTATTGAAAAAAATTTTGTCAAAGAAACTTTAAGTCACCAGCCCCCTAATTCACAATGCCATTCCGCGCGGATTCGTTTCCGATTTCGGAAACTTCTGTTAAAAGTGCTAGGAGTTTCCGTGAGAACGTTTCCGTTTCCGCGCGGAATCGCATCGTGAATCAGGGGGCAGATATACTAAAGTTATAATAAAACTATAATATATACGTTTGTGTGGAGCAGATCTTAACTTCACTAAACTCCTCTCAAATGACTTGACCGATTTTGATGAAACTTTTTATACGTATTCAAGGAGTACCATTTACATTCATAAATTAACCTGGTAGGACAACGTCTGTCGTCTTCCACCGGTCGGTCGGTTTCGGTCGACTTGTAATATAATACAAGATACCAAGTACATAATGTATCAATGTGTACCTATTATGTAAATGAAATATTCAGAATATTTCGCGCGATTGGTGATAAAGTGGCATAACGATATCAATTTCGGTTTTTTTCCATTTACCTCTTCCGTCCTCAAGCAAGGACGAAAGATAGTCATTAGCATAAATTAGATTTCATCGTCATTAATCCACATCCTCATAGCATTCATAAAATTGCATACTTGGACACTTATTTCTAAACCACAGGTAAACGATAAATCTTTGTCGTATGTACTGTCAGTCCGATATCTGATGTCGTATCTTATTTTCATAGGTATATAGTATTATAGGCATAGGCATTATAAAGATATTTTGTAGGTAACAGTTTTTATGATATTTAGGGGGCAAGCGAGTAGACGGGTTACCTGATGGGAAGCAACTGCCGTCGCTCATGGACGCTTGTGACATCCGAAGAGTTGTAAGTGCGTTACCGGCCTTGGGGAAGTGGGCAATGGGAATAGGGGTAGGTGATTAGGGAATTTGGGCCACCACTCATTGGATGACACACAGCACAAGACCGTTTTACCCACTAGGCCACGGACGCTCTAAATAAAATCACGCAGGAACTGTACATTTTCCCGGACTAAAAAGTATCCTATATATTGCCCAGACCTAATAGCTATTAAACAAAAAAAGATTTATTAAAATCCGTCTAGTAGTTTCTGAGATAAGCGCGTACACACAGACAAACAGGTAAACAGACAACTCCAAACACTGGGGGTGTTATTATGTAAAAATATTTATTGTACAGAGTGATTATTATGTAAAAATATTTATTGTACAGACACTCCAATCTTACTGTAATTTAACAATAACGTTTTATCTTATCGAGGCTGCTCGAAGATAAGTGGGCATTAGGGAGCCACTTATCTTCACTGAGACAGGACTAACTACACACTAAGCCGAGATTTTTGAATGACCAACTGGCTTAGTTATTTCGTTGATAAGCCTCAGTTGCAGTGCCAGTCATGTTTACAGTTCGGATCAGTTTAGTTCAGTGAGAGGTCGTTCAAAAGCGTTTGGTGGATTTGTGTAAGTTTAAATTTAGCACAATAATCTTAAACAGAAGATGGATGTGTCAAAGCAACAACAGTTAGTGATGCTGCAAGGAAATCTTTTAGAATGTACAAAAATTTTTAAATAGCAAAAGCTATAACAATAGTAAGCTAGGTCGCAATTGTTGGATTGTACTTGTCAGCAAGTAGTGTAGTGTCATTTGAGTATACTACTCGTAATATCAACTCAGTCGGTTTATAAGGTGGCTGACCTACGCAATTTGGTAGCGTTACGTTAAACCCAGATGAAATATCATGACTAACATTACATTGAATTAGCTCGACCAAATGGCGAAGGTTCGCTATATCGCAATTTTTAGCCTACTACGCCAGAAGAAGAGTTATGTTTTTCGAGAGTATGTATGTATTTATAAATGTTCGGCACGCTCTGCATTCTAAACTAAAAGATTTTGGCTTGACATAATTATTACAATAAAAAAACAAAATTACTAATTTTCGGCGCCAAAGTCGAATATTGCGTTGTTTGAATTTCAACGGTTCTTGCACTCGAGTTTCTTGTTTTTGGATTTTGGAATTTACAATTTGGAAATAATTAATTCACATGTTTCATTTTACGAGAGGTCGCCCTGTTGTCGAAATTCGAACATAAATATATAAATTCATCGTGGACCTTTAAAAAAAGTGTAATCTATTCTTAATTCAATCACAGACAATTTGCAATTAAAGTCTCGTAACCTAGAACAAGAGAGTCTTTCGTGTATGATTATCAAGCCACGTCAAAATATTATAGTATGCGTATTGTAGTGTAGGGTTTTTTAATTATTATAAATATGGAAGCTTAAAGCAAAATAATATTGTTATTCCACGCTCCTCCTCCACATCAACTATAACTGGGAGAAATGCTTTTTCATCTACGCGTCTTTCGTAAGAAGGGGTCCAAAGTTTTCCGCTCGCGTATTACGCGATACATTAGTGCCTGGAATATAATTTAAGATATTCATAGGCGTGCCCAATGCCTAAGCACATACAAAATTCTCGCAGCAAAGTCGCCAAAATCCAGAGTAATGAGCTGGTCAATCTGTCTGGGACCAACCAAGAGCAGTTATAGAATAACCTCTAAAATCCCATTATTTTTTTTTCTCTTTGCATGTAAACCCCTTTTTTGGTAATCCTTAGTGTACATTGTGTCATGTAAACATATATTCGGGCACAAACATTCCCGCTGCAGGTGCGCGGATGTCGTCAGCGAGCGCGTGCCATCAGAATCAATTACTCGTAATGACACTATCCTGTTACGTATAATCATGAGAAACGTCAATTTTCAGGTTCCCTTTGTTGTGTAAAATGTGGTAGTTTTAGCTACTTCAACGCCCACTAAGGGCCACATGAGATCCCTACATAAACCTAAAATAACCTCCGTCTTCCGTTACCATCTTGGGTATTGGGTACCTCCTCGGCATGCCTACTCCTAGCGACGATAGTAGCTATGCCGCTCACTGTGGTAGTAACACCCTACCATATCTCTTCATGCTCAAACCGATAAACCGATTTTGCATGGTATGGAGATAGGGGAAAGGCATAGGATTTTTATCCCGGAAATATGTATGAGTCCCGCACGATACTTAGAATAATAACTAATATTCGGATTGGTTTGTATCAGTAACCCAGGATATTTGTGAGCCTAAATTTGCAATTCCAAAGTTGTACATTGAATTCAGCGTAAGACAAGAGTATTTTAGCTCCGCACGTTTTTAACATCATTAATCGGTATAAAGTAAACAAATAAACAACCTCGTGAAGGTAGTAATTACGTCACACAGTAGCACATTATGTATATGAGTTCGATGTTCGAGTTACCGAAATGCAGATTAGAAGAAACTGACCGGCATCCATGAGTTCGGAGCCGCTTAGGTCATCGCAAACATTGGGTTAATGTAAGCAAACACGAGCCCAGACATAATGGAGACTCACTGCTGTGAATTTATCACTGTTAAAATTTATTATGCCATATCTGACGCCGTACCTAACATTATATACTAAGTTTTCTAAGTAACCGTTTCTTAATCTAACATAGACTTTTGTCATAACAAAAAAGTTGCGATAGATAAAAATATAAGTCTTTTCGTAAATGTTATAGAAAATTTAGAAATAAATACCGAATATTGTTAGAAATAACGCAAATATCGTTATCGCATGTAATTATTATATAGTATAGTATTGTATGTACCTAAACCTTTATGTCGCGCTAGTAATTCGACGGCTACAAAGTCTCGTCGAATTGAATTAAATCCGAAAATTGATTTTGACAGTTAATTAACAGTGATTTAAAATCTTAGGGAATATTGAATTAGCCGCAGCACGGGTCAACTGCTCATTACACTTGAATATTAGAATGTCACAACTTATTAACTCATTGATGAACGCCTGACCTGTGCTTTTATGTTGCATAATGCAAGATTTAACACGTGAGCTATCGACCCGTACTTTAAAAAGGCCGTTTCTACTCTCGTGCTGCTATTAATCAAGCGTTACCGCTCTCCACGAATATTAATAACACAGGGGAAGTATTGATCGCACCCTCTCCCCCCGGACGACGTCACCGTTCGCCGCCTACGCTGATCCGTGACGTCATAATCGGTGACGAAACGTGACGTCACGGATTCACGCATGCCCAGTCCGCTACGAACGAGCTATATTAAGAAATATTCGCCGATCTAATATTATAGTGACGTAACACGGGCATGATGTCGTCCGTGATAATTGTTTAATCAAGTTAATTCGATGTTCCTTAAATTTTTCAAAGGTGTCTCCGAGGTGCTGCTTTTATAGAGATATTATTAAATTGATAAAGGTTACTGTGTGGGTGTTAATATCGTATAGAAAATAAAGTCCATCTTGGTTAAATTCATATCACATATCCATAGGCTTAAATAAGATCGGAAGCCTTCGCAAGAAAAATCATTAAATGGGCTGCTCATATTAATATATTTAATATTTTACCCCCTTATTCATAATAATATTTAAACAGTCTTTAATCAAGCTACGCTGTGCCTTTCTGTCGTGTGTCGTTTTCAAAATTCCAGAAAACGATTGCATATCTTCATTAGTTAAACACTGTTTAAATAGTTTAATGAAATAAGGGAGTTAGATACTTGTTAACTAACTTTAATGTAAGCTTAAAGATCTTAGAAGTTTGGAAAGTGTGTTGAAAATAAAGAGGTAACAAATTTTCGGTACAGTAGACAAAATGTGTTAAAACAAAAATTATGTAGGTAGGTACACATAACATAAATAATTTGTTATTAAAACAAATATATTTTACGAAAAATATTTGGTTTATGGTATGGTTAAATGTTTCATTTAACTTATATTATTTCGCTAATAATAACTTTTAACGAAAGTTCTTACCATGATTACAAACGTTGAAATGAGAATTAATTAATAATTTAATTTTGCTGCTGCAATGAGTATGTTAGATGAATATCTAAGATTGCTTAAAATTTGATTTTGATATTCGTAATACTAGAATTGTAACATGTATCAAATTTTAAATGTCTTAGATTTTGATAAATACTTTTTGTAACTTTTTCAATTCACAATGTACATTACGATACAAAATTTTTTATTTCAAAAACAAATGACATCTTTTATTACAATCAATTAACTGACTAGATGCAAAGTACAAACAGGTGTTTATACATTGAACACGAACACGACCCCTCGTTTTAGACCCGCTTCCTTTACCCGCCGCTAGATGTCGCTAAACTCATTCTGTCAAAACCAAAATGGCGTGCTTTTCACGTCTGACGTGAAATCGACGCAATGTCTGTGAAATAATATTAATTTGAAAGTTTACTTTAAATTCAGTTTAATAATAACATGGCCTACAGAAAATGTGTAGACAAGGGAAATGCTGATTAAATACAGGTATGAAGTGTCATTCACCCGGCTACAATAGCATATCACAGTAGTTAACAGTATTGATTTGTCGCAAAACGCTGACACCATCTAAATACGACTATGATATGATTATTTTCATTAACTCACTTTAAATATTTTATAGATATATTGTTAGTTTTACATACGTACAGCTAGACCCGAGCTAGGAATACTGATTAGTTGAGTATTAAAGATATTTTCTATAAAAGAGATGTTAAATAGTTGTGGTGCATGATAATGACGTATGTGCTGCACCATGTTGCTTAGCAACCCCTTGACCTTCAAAAGTTATTATATAGCATTATTATTACTTTATTAACAAAACATTGAAGAATTTTTTTTTCTTTTTTTTCTGTTAAACTTTGATCAGTTTTTTTATCTACAGGGTGTAACAAGAGTAAGTGATAATACTTTAAGGTATGTTTCTTATGTCACCAAGGTGACTGTATAAGTGAAGCGCTGAAGGCGGAAATCAATTTTTTGTAATTTGTATGGGCAAGGACCCCACCGACATGGGTCGGCCCATACAAATCTAAAAAAAAAATCGCTTTAAGCGCTGCTACTTTTACAAACAAGTGTATATTATTTGCTATATACATATAGCAAAGTATTATCACTTATTACGCCCTGTGTACCTATACATGTAATAATAGTTAGGATATATTTCAGCATCTTAAGTTTTTCTTTCTTTTTCAGGTACATCACACGTATTATGGTTCATCTTAAAAAATACAGTAAAATACAACATTTAACGAATATTAATGGATCCCATATTAGAAAATGAATCTGCGTCGCTGGAGTCTCCGAGCAAACATGGTAAGGCCAAACATAGGAACAGAAAAAAGAAGAACCAATTCAATTCACCAAGTGAAAGTCAAACTGTTGTTGGTGCAAAGAAAAAATTCGTAGTCACAACTTTATCTTCATCTGAAAGCAAAGATGTTGAATCAGAAAATTATCAACAAAGTAATGTTCATACTGTTCATTTCGGAACCCGTGGGGCAGAGTCACAAAGGCCTCATGTTAGGTCAATTTTCAAAGATACTTCCAGACCTTCCAGTGCAGAAAGAGATTCTGGAAGTAAGAAAGAATATGAAACATTTCATGGAACATCATCTAGTCCTCGAAGTTCAATATTTGATATATTTAAAATTAGAAGAAAGAGTGATTCTAAAAAGCATCAGTCACTTATACAAAATGTCAAAGGAGCTCTGGCTGGAACTAGTAAATCTACCGAAGCACCAGAGGCTAGCACAAAACAAGAGCCTGGCACTGATGAAGCCAAAGAGTCCCATAAGAAATATTATTACACTGTTACTGGAGTTTCCTCTAGAAAATATAGTCCAATTACTAGGGTTATGGATATATTTAGAAGTAAGCCACAAACGCAAGCAGACCAAAGTACACCTGAAGTATCCAAAAAGAAGAGTACGAAACAAGCTCGTCGGTCTTCTATAGGAACTACATCGCCAACTTACCATAAAAATTCATATGCCTCATTAGATCCTGGACAAGCAAAACAGTTATTTAGAGAAATTAGAGGCTTACCAAAGTATGATCCATATCTGTCAATAGTACAAATATCTGTAGGTGGGCGAGATAAAACGCGACTGTTGTTAAATTTCTTTAAATATCATAAGTGCTACGAAATCTTACCAAAATCTGCTAAGGTTATTATATTTGACACTCAATTTTTAGTAAGAAAAACGTTTCCAACGCTAGTATCGCACGGGATTCGGTCTGCTCCTCTTTGGGACGCTAACAAAAAGTTACTTGTAGGAATGATTACTGTGACTGATTTTATAAGGATACTTTTGCATTTTGACGCAGAAGGTTTGTCGATGGAGGATTTAGAAAAACATACACTTCATAATTGGAAGAAAATTTTGCGACCTTCGAGAAAACCTCTTTGTAGTGTAAGTCCTGATCAGTCATTGCATGAGGCAATTAACTTACTAAACAAGAATCGAATACATCGACTTTTGATGATAGATCCCACGTCGGGAGACGTATTGTACATACTATCTCATAAAAGAATTCTTAGATTCTTATTTGTTTATCTCAATGAATTTCCCGAGTTAACGTTTTTCCATAAAACACTTGTAGACTTAAAAATAGGCACTTTCGATGATATTATATCTGTAACCGATAACACTACTATCAAAGAAGCTTTTCAGCTACTCTTAGAAAAAGATGTATCAGCTTTACCTTTGCTGGACGAAAATGGTACTCTTATAAGTGTTTATGCTAAATATGAAGTATTAAACTTAGTAAGTGAAAAATTATATTTAAATTTGTCTTTGACAATCGGTGAGGTGAGACATAAAAAGAAAGACTGGGAAGAAAAGTTACAGAAATGTTTTTCGAGTATTACATTATATGAGGCCTTAGAAGTTATAGTTAGAACTGAAAGCCATCGACTATTGTTAGTTAATAAGGAGAATAAGCTTATTGGGATCGTTTCTCTGTCGGATATTTTAGTATATTTAAATAGGATTATACCAAGCGAAAAGAAAACTTCTTCATTGCAAGAAATTTTCCGACCTCTAGAAGTAAATAAAGTGCCGGAATCTGTAAAAGAGAGTGAAAATGAGGTGATAACTATAGAAATACCTCAAATAGAAGCGAACAATGTACCTGAGGCAAAAGAAGCCACCGTTTCGGAACCAGCTGTTGATGGTCAAGAAAAAGTATTAGAAAATGTTTCTACGAGTGAAGTAGAAGAAACTAGTCCGAATAAAGATAAGTCTCACGATGAATAATAGAAAAATGTTCTTTAAATATGAATAATCCACATGTTAAACATTCTCGTAGGAAGTTTTAAAACAATATTGAAATAAAATTAAAAACGCGAATGCGACTATCACGTAAATTTTCCATGCTTTTTGCTTGTAAAGTGGCATACTGAAATCTTAACTTAATCAACATAATAATATTATAATAGTTGCGTCGATACCACGTCAATGCCTTATTTATTGTTTAATCCATTATTATATAAAAATAAAACGCTAAAACTTAATAAATTATTTTAGCATTTTTATTGTTTTATTTCATTTATTATGATAAAAGCCTAGCTTCTGCCCCATTGATGAATTTTATTTCATTAGTGATGACATCTGTAATATAAGATATTATTAGGTAAGAGTTTGACAAAAAATTAATGGAGGATCAAAATATTTAATCACAGCTAGGTAACTAATTAAGTCTTTGAGTTCGGCAGTAAATCTTAGTTTTTAATGAATTATACATAATTATATAATTGGTGCCAGTTGAATCTTTTGCAGAGATCCTAGTAAAGTACAAAATACAATTAATCTTTAACCCCATATGGGCAATCAAAAGGTTTTTGATTATGGAGAAGTTTGCACTGACGTTTTTCAGTAACTAACTCGTTTAATAAAAATCTATTTCACCGCTTACAGATAGTCTATTTATTAGACAGATACGACTATATTTGGAAGATTTTGTATGAAGTATCTCTCAAAAAAGTTGTGGATAGCCTAGCTCAAAATTTAACAGTATGCAGTGAAAAGGCTCTAAATGAACTAAAAACACAGAAACTGAACATCATAAAATACTAGAGCATAATTTTACGCTCTGCCTAAAATCTTACATGTATGTTTGAACATTGTAAGTTGAATTTTTGTTTGATTGAGTATTATCTGAGCTATATAATAATATATTCCTCATTCAAAAGTTTTTACCCCTCCAAAAAAGGAATCTCTAGGTTCAGCTATTGTATTGGTAACATAATTTATGATTAGTTTTATAATTAGCTTAAAGTTTTTTTTATTACTACACAGTTTATAAAGTAGTCCCTAGACTGCATGACATGCATTGTGTCAGAGTATTATATATGGAAGAAGTATTTTTTATCACTGTTTGGTCGTAGCGTGATGTTATATAGCCTTCCTCGATAAATAGACTAACCAGCTCAAAAATAATTTTTCAACTCCGGTCTGTAGTTCCTGAGATTAGGTTTAAAAGCTTTCTCGCTACCGTATTATTAAAATAACATAACGCTTTTATAATAATACAAATAAACATATCGTTACAGTTTGAATTTGCAAACAATGATAGAATATGCTGTGCTCCGTTACCTACTTGTGTGCATTGTTGCGTACGGAGACAAAAAAAAAACTGGAATCGTTTGAGTAGGTATTCTATCGGAATTAGCATGTGGACCAGGCGGCCCACTCAAACCGGTCACACTTGGCACTCACCGGCTAAATAAATATGGAAACTTGTCGTACGATTGTCACAAATACCCACACACTATCAGACTTCATCCATACTAATATTATAAATGCGAAAGTGTGTCTGTCCGTTACGTCTTCACACTCTGAACCACACGCTGAACCGATTTTACTGAAATTTGGTATGGAGATACTTTGAGTCCCGGGGATGAACATAGGATACTTTTTATGCCGGTAAAATGTACGGTTCCCGAGCGATAAAAGAATTTTGTCGCAGCGGGGTTGTAGCATCATCTAGTGCTGTAAAAGTAGTTACAGGAAGGTATCTAAAAGAGAGAAAGTTCCAAAACGTTTGCAATACCAAAGTTACACACTAACCACCTTATTCATAAAAATATTTAGGATAGTTAAGATTCGCAATCCCTTTATAGAATATTAAAAATGTCACACAAAAGAAAGGGACAGCCAACCTTGATTAGTTAAACATCGCTTAAATATTTTTATGAATAAGGGGGGCTAAGGCCCGTAGTTATAGTCTGTGATTAATACTAAGAGTATGATTTAAAAAATTGAGATGCTGTTTTCATTTATACAGGTCTCTTTATGCATGTCAAAATTTTTGATCACGCTTTTAGATACCGAGCGAATACCGGCCTACGTAACAATCGCATATTCCATACTGATATTATAAATGCGAAAGTGCGATTATTTGTTGGTTTGCTTGTCTTTCCTTTTCTCTCAAACGAAGCAACAAATCGACTTGATTTTTTGGAAAGACTTAGTTGAAAGGAAATAAAGTGTATCGTTTATATAGGCAACTTTTGGTCTTGATAAACCTTGGTGTTTCTAAATGAGGCTTAACAAGAATATTCGGCTTTTTAAGTGATTCTGAAAATAATAACCATAAAATAATGTAATATTTTGTTCTAAATTATTTTGTTCAGCTACTTTAAAAAAGTCACAGTATGACAAGGAAAATTTTACTACCCAACTTTAAGTTAAACTGGTTTTGTAAACAAAGCATATGAATATTCAACAAACTAATTTTCATAATTAATAGTCCTAATTGACGCCGTGTTAACAGTAATCAGTAGCTTTAATCGTTTTACTCTATACGAAATTAAAAAAAAGACAATCCTAATGTTAATTCTTTAATTAAAAATTATATATACTTACCCTATTTTAGTACTATACTAGATAACTTCTTCACGCCAAAATTCGCTTATCATTCGAAAATATTTCCTTTTTTAGGTTAAAAGGTATGCCCTTCCCCGGGACTCAAATTTTCCTTATCGTAAACTGTAGCGACGTGCTATCAAATTAAATTAAGTAAAAGCTCAGTCAAGCACATAATCACATATTAGTAAATGATTTCATTGTAGTTTGTTCATCTAAGTTCTAAAAAGTGCAGCAGACTGGCGAGTGGAGATACACGTTCTTTTCGTCGTTAGACCAACTAACGTTTGTTTATTATTATTTATTGTAATTTAATTTTATGTATTCTATTGAATAAAATTTGCGATATCGCAAAATATTTTATATCAATAAAATATTATTTAAATAAGTGAACGTTCACGAGACAAAAAAATACCACGTCGAAAATGAATATTCAAGGTCGAATACATTTTACTAACTGGTTAAGTTGTAAAATAAAAATACGTAAACGACATCCAGCTTGGATACACATAAAATTGTTGAAAGTTAAGATGTTTTCGCAAATCATAATATTTTAATTAGCATATTAATAGACGCAACTGACTAGAGGTTGTTCAGTGGACGAGCGCATTACACATGCATGGTTCACTTTTTTAAATGATATTTAGGGGGCAAGTGAGCAGATGGGTTACCTGATGGAAAGCAACTGCCGTCGCCGATGGACACTCGCGACATCCGAAGATTCGCCAGTGCGTTGTCGGTCTTTATCAGTGAATAGGGAAAAGGGATTAGGGAAGTTGGGCCCGCTGTAAACTCACTCATTGAACGAAACACAACACAACGCCGTTTTACGCTAGTTTTCTGTGGGGCCGCGGTATCACGCCGGTCGAGCCGGCCCATTCGTTCCGAAGCATGGCTCTCCTACTTCAATGAGCATCCGTATTATGTACTTGAGATCGGAAAATGTCTCAATGGTGTACCATGGGTGGAGGCGTGTACGCCTCCACCCGGTTTTGAACATGCATCCTCTCGAGTGCGAACCAAAGGTCTTAACCACTAGGCATTACATAAATTTACATTTTTTATTCATAACATTATATTATTTTTTTACGAATGATTAATTCAACCGTGAATTATATTTTAATTTAGCAGAATCCATGCTAATGTTACAAATGCAAAATTGTGTTAATCCCTTTGTTCTTCCTTCTCGCCCTAACGCAGCAACCATTCGACATGACATTTTTTACTGTAACTTTCTCCTTTTAACCAATTGGCATAGAATTGGTTGAAAGGATGGAGAGTATCAGTGGCTACTTTTGGTCTTGGACCACTATTATGTTCCCAAAAATTCGTATTTTAAAACAAATTCTAAGTTACACGAAGCGAGCTAAGCCTCGGGCAAAAGCTAGTATTATAATAAGCCACAGCACCTTAAATCAGCTCAGAAGTCAGTAGTTATTGTCTTAGATGTATTCAATTAAAGAAATTAAATTAAGGTTTATGTTTCAGGAATGTTTAAAGTTACACCATATTAAAAATTATGATGATATTTTATTAGCATAAATCCATTAACCACACAATGTCGTCCGTTAGCTACGGTAGCCATTGACATGTGTAGGCTCGACTATTTTCGATGTTCCAATCTAATAAAAAACCTCAATTATGTACTGACACAACATCTTTATAGCTGTCAATTATTAATTCTAAGAAAAATGTTCAAATATTAGGTTCTGTCATAGTTCGTTAGTAAATACTGAGTCATTCGTGTTAGTTGAACAAACTGACTTACTAAACTATATTTTTAGATATGATTTGTTAGATGGGAAAACAAAACGCTTTTTTGGAAAATTACTACATAATGATTGCTAATATTTACAATACAATTTCGTTAAATTGGCAGTTAGCATTTTTAAAGTTTTTTTTTTTCATACCAAACTAAAAGACGTTTGTTTACATTTCGAAGAATATTATCTATTTAGAATTTTCACGTTATTTTATCTCGAAATCTTCATTAAATTACTACTAAAATAGCGTTTAAGGGAAATACAGGCAAATGGCCTTAACCATACATTCGGAGTTTCAAAAATCTCCTCCCGCTAACGGAAAAAAAAGAAACAAGAATTCCCCCTTAGGAATTATATTATGTGTAACTTGTATTGTATAAACAAAAAATCGTTCATCTTAACCGATTACTTTTGTAGTTTATACAGTTTTTACAAAAAATCAATGTCCACGGTACATTTTTTTTCTGATTAACATCAATGTCCACGGTACATTTTTTTTCTGATTAACATCAGAAAAAAAA
>JAOTAV010070155.1:0-13624 GCA_026546445.1 Cyclargus thomasi | reverse complement strand
ATAATTAGTAATTATTACGGTTTAAACTCGTAAAGGCAGAAATTGCGGTACAAAAAAAAGTTGATTCACCCTTTTACGTTTTGGACAGCCCTAACGTGCACACGAAGCCACAAACGTGTAGCCCGGTGGCAACCCGATACAAATCTGATACCATCACACGAACCTCGGGTAGAGTTGATAGAGCCGCATTGTAATTTTTATAATGAACTAATGAGCCAGGTCGTCGGTCATTCAGCTTTGAAACATTAGTCATTTAGTTTTTACCCGTGGCTTTGCTTTAATTCGAAAATCGCGTAAAAATACGTAATATTTTCGAACGGGATGTTCTTATAATTCTATTTAACTTGATTAACTATTTTATTTAACCTTAGTCCATCACAAAAACACGAACATGTCACAAAATTACATTTAATTATCTACAAATCCCTTGATAATAGTTCGAAATAAAAATATATTTTCATTCCGTAACTGCCAAATAATTATAGCTTTTCCCTTGATTAAAAACGTGATAGGTTGACGAGACCACAACATTTATTTGTTTATTTTTACGTCAAACAGTGTATTAAATTTTTTTTATATAAAAAAATATTTTTCTAGTATATTGAATGTCGAATAAATAAACTGTACTCATTATCTGAGTTAGAGTTCCTTAAATAACAAATCGATACCTTTTTTTTTACGCCAAGAAATGCATTTATTCATTCCGCGGAGGACCAGGGAATCCTGCCGCGGATATGTAGGACTCGCTGCGGTCGTCAAGCTAGTCCTTCGACCTTACCCACTAAAACTTGGCGGTGCACCTTCTCTCCGATGATGACGGAGCCGCGGGTACGACATCGCTACCGCAGCTAACAAATCGATACCTAGCATATAAAAAACTATAGTACACAAAAAAGTATTTATATCAGTATAATCAACGCACTCTAAACGTAACTTAGTTTGTCTACAAGATGGGGTGTCCCATCGTCCCACATAGTCGGCGCCATGCGGGGGAGCATCCCCTTTGACTTTGCTTTTTATACATAAATATACATATAACCATCATAAAATACGTAAATTAACTTGAGGGATTTTGCCGTCGTCAGCTTGATGGTCAATGCATGCTGTTGAAAGTTTTATGAAAATGGTTTGTGTTGTCACTGCAATGAAAAGATTATTGGGTTGTAAAAAAACTAATTAAATATTTACGTTGTCAAAAAAAAAAGAAACACAAAGATAAACTTTGCGAATCACGCGCAAAAGACGATCAAGTATTGTCTTGCTGCTTCAAGTTATTTGATATTACGCTATTCAGGTGGTAGAGCATGAAGGTGATCTACTGTTTGTTTACTCTGTGACTTTGTTTAAACTTTAAGAAAGTTGCTTTTGTTTTTCACAGAAATCAAAAATCGCTCTATACCTTTTAATCCGAGCACAATAGTATAGAAATGCTCATTTTGCTCTTATCGGTGAATACCTAAGCTCTCGAAATTGTAAAGGACCGTGACGCAATACTAGTGTGTCCTCGAGGGCGTAGGGTGGCCTCTTACCCTCCATTTATTTATATCTCCATTTCGTCAATTTGTTTCTAGGGTTCCGCACCCAAAGGGCAAAAACGGGATCCTTTTACTAAGACTTCGATGTCTGTCCGTCTGTCTGTATCCAAGCTGTATCTCAAGAACAGTAATAGCTAGAGAGCTGAAATTTTCACAGATTGTGTATTTGTGTTGCTGCCATAACAAGTAACATACAATTACTTGTTTTTTGCTATTTTTTCTCGATTTCTATGCCAAAATAGGCAGACGCTTAAAATTTTCACAAAATACTAAATTGTATTAACACTTTACTGAGCTTCACTTAATTACCTAGTTTATAATAGTTAAGGTGGTTAACTTTATTACTTACTTTATAATAGTTAACCTTTTATACAAAGAACACAATTTTTACGTAGGTTTACGTATGGTCCGGAACCCTAGATGTGCGAATCCAACTCGTACTTGGCCGGTTTTTCTACGCCGTCTCTTGAGCTAAAACGCCATTAGCTAGTCCATTGAAATTGTAATTCAAGTATGGCTAATTTAATTTTAATTATAGAAAGGGATTGTTGTTTACAGACTATACCTTTAGTAGTTACTTGTTTATATATTTCTTTATAATTAATGAATTTTTGATGTGATTAAAATGAACTACTAAACAAAATACTGTATTATAGATCAACTCAATACTCAAACAGCATACTATGAGCAATGCATACAACTTGTTTTAAGATGGTATAATTATTACTACAATTTCGATTTAATAATTGAGCATATATGTAAAATCACCATCAAAAAGCACAAATTCAAAAAAAAAATTATAACTATGGGCAAATTCTGACTACAAAATGTGCATCTCTTCTATTTATTGAGAATCGATTAAGTTTATTAATCAGTTCGCAGTCTCCCCTCTCAGTATCCTGGCTATAAATTGAATAAATTGTGCAATGCGGGCAGTGGTGCTTCTGCTTAAAATCACTCGCATTCCGGAATCCGGTAATGTTATCAAGCCATTTCAAAGTTTCCAGTTAAACACACGAAAGTTAATTCAGCTCTAACCGCGAGTTACGTGGCTCTGGTTGTGAGCGTTTGTATAATTATTTTCCTGTTATAATAACTTTAACCTACTAGATGTTTAAACTTTGTTGCGCGCTCTATGAAACTTTTAAAGATAGAAAAAACTCTTAGTTGAGTATCTTCATAGAAAAAATCGGCAGCCGATTTTTTCTAGTGTCAAAATATTAGGGACGGATAGACATAAAGAAACATTTTTTCTAGTATTTCTAATATATTTTATATCGCTTATGTAAAACGATTGTAGTTTTTATCTGCGCACACATACGTATGCTTTCTTTGTATTTATTATAAAATAAATACAATTAAAGCCGGTCTGTCTATAAATGGCGCTACTTCTAAAATACATCGGGTCCTAGCCAATACTGACTCAATATTCATAATTTTAATGACAAAGTCTCGTTTGATTCACCTTGACATCGGTCGAGGTTGTTACCAAGTTCAAGTGAGCAGTTTGTATTGAACGATTATAAATTGCGATCGCCGACAGAAATGCAATTCTGTGACGAAATATTGAACATTCTAGATGCAATCTAGACATTCTGTTGACTGCAAGCTATTAAATGTTGCCAGTTATTTCTTTTGCGTGTACGAAATTAGAAGATTTGTTTCAGGATCTATATATTCAATGGTAAAAAAAAAAGTGCAAAATAGGTCACTTCGCAATATTGCTAAGAGCAATTCATTTTGTAATATTTTCTTGTGAACTAATTTCGTAAAAGAGTGATTTCACAATTAATTTAAATTAATTTGTAGTAACTACTTTATCAAAACTATTCAATTTTTTAACAAAATGTACCAACACTAATTGTAGATTAATACCTTTGCAATATTGCATTTACAACCTTTTTAGATCGCCTCTAATAATACTAGTAGTAGTATAAATGAAATAGTGGATTTGCTTGTTTCTTTCATGCCCTAAAAAAGCAACCAATCGACTTGATGTTGGTATAGACTTGAAGGATGGAAAGTAATACAGTACTACTTTTGATATTGGAAGGTTTTTCGCGTCACGACATTTTGGGGTGATGTTTCATGATCTTAACATTTCGGATTCAATGGGAGTGAAGCTACCTGCAAACGCTAGTGAATAAATAACTAATTCAAACTATGTAGCCCTTTTCTTGTCAGACTACAGATATTTTGTTCTACAAAGACGAGATTGTATTGTTATATTTTGCAGCTTATTATAATTTGTTCTAGTTCGTGCTGCGTTCCTGAATTGTACATTCCGTGTATGAAACGTACCTCGGTGCCATGCAGACTTTATCCATTTAATTTCATCTGACGTCACGTGATATTTAGTTCCTGCGAGCGAGCTGTGTTAATTAGAAAACGGCTATTGCTAACGAAATGAAAGCTAGGAATTAGCTCAGTTCTGTAATCTCCGGCGTGGAGCGTTTGAAGCGTACTTTTCGACTTTAATTACTTTCTTTACTAGATTATAGTTCGTATACACTTTTACCTTGTTATGCTCAGTAGGAGGATATCTGGTGGCATGGTAGTGCTACCGCCAAGATTAGCCAAAAGCGAATGAAATAGGTGCTTTTTCAAATTGTTTATCTGTAATATGTATACGTCCGTCCCAGAAGGACATCCTAAATAGTTGACCACCCTTCCTCGTAGAGATAGCCATTGTTTCTAATTTTCTAGTAGATTTAGTTCGGGCTTTTACCATTAGTAGAAGCCCCTTAGACCCTCACCCCTCACTACATTTAACTAAAGTAATATTTATGGCTAAAAAAATCCTTATTTACTTCTCGCTATTTGTACCTATCGAAGCACAAATTTACCATCAAAACGAATCAAAATTATACGTTAGCCCAAGGACTTCTAAAATCCAGTTAGCCAACTATGTTGTGGTTTGCAAAAAAGGTATGCCTCATACGATTAGTTAACTCTGAACAATAAGCAGCGCCAACATTAATCAATCGCTTATTATATCGTTAATAACATACACAAGAAACTTTCCTAATTGTAGGGGAGCCCAAGCTGAGTTCCCGAAGTAGAAACTCAAGTAGAGCGTTTCTGATTTAGATAGTATAGATGATAGAGTATCTAAGACATCTCGTGTGTCTCTATGATTGGAAATTTACTTGCTAAAAATGTATTTTTGTATATTTAAACCGCCCTGCTCCACAGGAGCTCTCATTAAAGCATAAAAATAGAGCTGCATATTTTCATAACTCAAACTTATAAATTCCTAAGATTTGGCAAAATGGTGATTTCCTAATCTTAAAATAGATGTAACCAATATGATGTAACCAAATGCTTAGTATTAAAGTCTAGACACTAAAATCTTATTAAAATAGAGTTATCTAATCTAACCCAACCTGCAAAACCTGGGTAATCCTGACGCTCAAACATGTATAAAAATAGCTTTTTGGGCTCCCTTTACATAAGCCAAGGACAGATAATTGGTTTAGCGAACAATAGTACGCTCAGCGTTATTCTTCCTCTAAAGTCCTATGAGAATGATCCTTAAGCCCTTGACACCATGGTCTTATATAACTTCGATTGGATCGTAATACTAAATCTAACAAAAAGGATTAAATAGTGAATACCGTAGGAACGTATTAGAGGTTTCTAAAAGGTTGTCTATGTAGTTGCAGGTTTTTGTGTGTTGTGTTGACAAACAGCCCACGGTGTTACAATCTTCACTTTTCTGTCTGTATGTCCTAGTGTGATTATTTATCTATAATCCATTCAAATCAATCCATATATTCATGTGTACACATGAGAGTATGTTACGAAATCTTATAAAACTTAACATTTTGATATATAGTTCAGATAGACATCTCAAAAGATTCGATCCACATTATGTAGCATTTCCACAGGGATTTTAAGCGCTTTAGATTTAAAATTCAACCGAACATAACTACAGTTCGGAATCCCATGTCTCAGCAATAAAACTATTCGTTGTCTCCCGGACTTTATTGCATTACGAAGCTGCAATTTCGAGTCCATTAATCGTCCTAGTGTTTTGGGTCCACAGCTCCTGACCTATGCTCTTTGAAACCAACATTTTTGTAGCAGCGAAACTGTGTTAAGTGATTTTTTCTTTTGGTGATTTGTTGCGCAAGCATATATTTGGCTCGCTACTTTTTATTTTGCTAAGTTTATATATTCCAAAGTGAGCTAGCAATGTTATACACAATTTTGTAAACAAAAAAGCAAGTTTGTAAGAATATTTCCCACCAGGAGTACTTAAACAAATGTTTATTAATACTGAGAAAGTATGCATTTATTAGTTACTTTCAACTGGGTTCCTAACTGGTTCCGTTTGAAATCATGCTAACTGCTAAGCTTATCTAAAGCATCAGTTTATCCATTTAATTTGCATAAACTTATCAGAGATTACTTAGCCGTTTGTTGCAAAAACATAACTGTTTTGACTGGGCTAGATTTCTATTTTATTTCATCAAATTTGTAAATGGTAAACAAGTTTTACTTCAAAGCAAATTAACCTGGAATCTTTTGACTAATATCCATTTTAAATGAATGCATAAAGAGTCGCTCCTTGCACGAAAACGCTATAAACTTAAGACGGAAACGTGAGCTAGCGCGTGCCTTAGAATTAAATAGTTTCTTTTGTTGGTTAAGCGTTTAACGATTACCGCAAATGGCACCATTGTGATCGCCTTTCGATTGTTTAACTAGAGTTACATGGAACAGTTGAAAGGAATCAAAAGAGTGAACGAGCATAGCTTATGCACTCATAAGACCATCTCTTTTTGGTATCAAAACCGGTCAAGTGCGTATCGGCCCACGCGTCGTAGAGTTCCGTACAGTTGCAACATTCCTTCATAACTACAAGTGTGTACACATTTGATTCACAAACTTCGTAATATATTGTTTTGTTCTGTCAACTTTATTCTTTTATTCTATTTAAAAGACTCAGGAAACTGTGGACAACGAGACAGATGGTAGCACAGTTCCGACTGGGAAACTCAACAAAGAAACAATTTTCCAACTCATTTTACCTTCCGCTTTTTATTCTTTTGCGTTTGCATCGCTAACTATTTAACAAGTTAGCGCCTCACTCGAGCTCTTGAAGATTGAATGGGCTATTTACAGTGGACTTCACAAGTTGCAAATGTACAAGTGAAAAACTTAAATAACTAGATCGAAGCGGATCTAACTTTTCAATCTATTAGGGAACAATTTAAAATTCGAACAATCGAAAGATCTGTTACTTCTTGGAGTATTTTCGTCGTCTCGTAATTGACTTCTGGAGAATGTCAACGGCTTCTAATTTTAACAGGGCTTATTAAGTATTTTAAGCATTGTGCAGCTCGAGACATTTTTCCTGACAACACTCGAGTCTCCCCTATTGTTCGGTTTACGTAATTATAGGGCTTAATTTAACGACCGCTGGCTACGTGTAGATTGGGTCTGTGAAATGTGGCAATAATGGCCGGGGACGTGCGTCTGCATTTTCTAGCACTATCGATTGTGGTTCATGATTGGCTAAAAACACCATTCATGAATGGTCTTCGAATTTTTAGACGGATGTCGCATATCTTGAATCGATATTGCAGAAGATGTAATGACATTATATGGAAGTTTAATTTTTTGGCTATCTTCTAGTTGCCATCCCTGTGACCACCTCAGGGCTATGCTTCAATACGCAGAAATCAAATTGTGTCAGGTCAAAGCTGATAGGAATTGGAACCGAATTTTGTGTACCAAACAACCATTTGATCAACAAAACTAACAGTATTTTGTATGGGCAGTAAACTCGCAAAGTTACCGGTTAGTTACTTTAATGTGGATATTTTGAACGGATCGGCCATAAATTCGTATTTAAATAATGGTCAATATGGAGCCGCGCTGTCTCGCCTCTCGCCGCATTACTGAGACTTTAGACTTGTTTTGTTCACACTGGTATTATTAAATGTTTCCTATTAGGAATGTAATGAAATTTTTGTCCTAGATTCTCGTCGGTTCAATACTCGTGGTACTTACGTAAGATCGTTCTAGTGCGACTAGTTTTATAATCCGTGAAATAGTTTTTCAAACTAAGTTCTTCAGGAAGTAGCTATGTCAGACCACACCATCGCCCTGCTTCGGCACGTCTGACACTTTTTAACTAAAACATTCTTATTTGATACAATTCTCTTTTATTTCAGTGACTGTATCTCTTTGAAACCCACAAGTTACAATAAATTCGTCGGAAATATACTCTTTGACTACAAAATATATTGCGGGTAGGAAGATAAAATCCACGAAAAGCTTTTACAGGAGGCGACCAAAGCTGTCTTACTGTCACTTTTACCGTAATGTCTCGCAACCGAAAATCACTGAACCGCACCAAATACTCCAGGCCGAATGCAATAATATTTCACTTCGATTCGAAATTCCGATTGCTATTTTCTGATATTCTGACGTTACAAAAATTTATTGCATCGAAAAATCGTCGTCATTTCTTTAATCCCAAATTGGAAATGTAATGAAGATTTTAATCCTTAATAAATCTGGCACAGTGAACGTCTTCTGCATAAGTTAGTGACAGTTCTAGCACTTTTAGTAGTACAGTTGTGTTAGTACTTACAGTACTAGTAGTAAGTTGTAGTACAGTTGTGGGAACTTACCACTCCTCGAGTCGCTGTCGCGCCGCGGAAGTTTTGACATTATTTTCATAAAACTTTGCCTTTGATTAGGTTGGAACTCCGACAATGTGGAAGTTTGGAGTTTCTGCATCTGAGCCTTAGGGGCCATCCATAAAATACGTCACACTAATTTCATTTATGGTTTTAGACCCCCTTCCCTGTTGTGACGTCACAAAATTTATAATTTTTATTTTAATTTTAAAATTCATAATATTTATTTACGCCTACAAATTTTAACCACATCAATATTACACATTTTGAGATTAAATTTCAAAATTTTAAATGTTATGTCACAAAACTGAGGACCCCCCATCCCATTGTCACACTTTGACGAGCCCTCCCCCCCCCCTTTACGTGTGACGTACTTTATGGATTGTCCCTTAGTTATTTAAGAATATGTTAAGTGAATGTGTATTTGGGCTTTAACAAAAGCGTTTAACAAGTAGGTAGACCTATTTAAAAAAATTAAAAACCTTTCTCATAGCCAATAGCATGATAATATTACACCAATAAAGTTAAAATTATAGCTCATTAATTAATGAAGGAATATCGAACACTACTAATAGTCATTAATTAGGGATTTAAGCACTGTAGCTTCTAATTTATAAGCAAGTTTCAACTTGTTCACCAATAGATGGGCCGAGTTAGAATTACTAATTTCCTATTGATCTATTGTCCAAGTTTCAATCTTTAGTTAGTCGGTCGAGGTTGTGACGTTTCTATCTCGACTAAGTGTACCACAGACGTTTTTTGCACGCCCGAGACCACGTTGTGCCACGGACAACAATCCGTAACTTACTCCGGGAATTTTCTACATAAGTACGTCTTTAAATCCACACTAATAAAACAAATGGGAAAGTGTATTGGTTTGTTTGTCATTCCTTCACGCCCTAACAAAGCAACCAATCGTCTTGGTTTGTGACATAAACTTAACTGCTAGGGCAGAGAGTAACTGATGCTACATTTAGGGCCTGTTTCACCGCTTACTGATAAAGTTTCTGTTAGGCTATCCACAGCTTTTTAACAGATTCTCCAATCACTACACTATGTGGACAGACTATTTGTAAGCGGTGAAACAGGCTCTTAGAAAAACATCATGTTTCCAAAATATTCATATTTAACGCTATAATAATTTAATAATAAGGTTAATTTATATATTAAATATATATTATCGCTATCTCTACACGTCAGTAATGATAATTAATTGAAAAGTTTCATTTTGTGTTTTTATTAAAATCTGTCCAAAAATATCCAATTTTGTCATAAAATTATTCTGTAATTAATTAATGCACGCAGCCGTCCATCAACATTTTTAACCCTCAGCTTATTTGATTATATTTTGTTGTAACGCAATGTTTCATTAAAGGCTCGGCTAAATATTTATATTAAATTTAACTTATTTTAATGAAAGAGGTGTGATACGAGAAACACTTACTTTTTTTCTTCAGGACTGTTGTTAGGTCAAAGTTAATTAAAAATGTAGTTTAAACGCTTTTCCTTTAAAAGAATTTTTCATTGTAAAATATTTGCTTCGCGCAGCCAAACAATTTCAAATATAGAACACACTTAGTAAACAATTTTTAAAATTCAACGAGTAGGTTGCAACACCTAATTTATGCTTCGTAATAAATTTTCATAACATTAATAATATAAATATGTATCTCATAGCTGTTGAAATATAGGTGTGCCTACTTTTTCAAAAGTAGGTTAGATAAATATAAATTACAAAATTTTTGTTCTATAGTGTACGGTTTATTTTTTTCGTAAATTTTATCAGAGGAATAATAAACTTTTTTGAGCTGTTAAAAATTTTCCCAGTTTCACAGTTTCTATCTCTTGTAAGTAAATCCATGTCTTTACCTACTTTCATACTTATATTATATCCATACCTGTATACTAACTATATTAATGCAAAAATGTATAGCTTTGTTCGCTTATTAATTTTTTCGTTTGTCCTACCTTCACGCTCTAATGAAGAAACCAATCGAATTGATTTTTGGCATACCTAAACTTAGTTGAAAGGATTCAGAGTGTTATATGCTACGATTGACTTAGAAAAACATTACATTCCGAAAATATTTGTATTTTACGTGATTTTCGAATTCCACGTGAAGCCACTGTCAAAAGCTAGTGCGTATTGATTTTCATATCCAATTGGCTAAATGTTATCATCTGTATTAACACGCATTTTGCAATAGAATTCGAAAATACGTATCTACACTTCTATACTAGTAACAAAAAGCTGCAGAGTTTGTTTGTTTGTCTTTTGAACGCGCTAATCTTAAGAACTAAGCGTCGGAATTAAAAATTCTTTTTGCGTTGGTTAGGCTAAATAACATCACAAACGGAGCAGTAATCAAAAAATGTGGTAAAAACGGGATAATTTATGAAGTTTCACGCGGCCGTAGTCGCAGGCAACAACACTACATTCGACACCGGGTAAAAACTTTGAACATTCGTCCCTTCTGGTCCTCCCATCTGTCCCCAGAGCCTTGTTGAAGTTACGGACATAAATTGTAAGATGCCTTCGTGTTATTGATTTGCGCACTTTCTAAGAATGGATAGTAAGACTGCTGTCCTCAAGCTAAAATGCCGATTTGTACAAAAAGTACTTTTTGAGTTATGAGCCAAAAACGCGTCAATTTTTCTAAGGGCTTGGTACTTAATAACGGCAATATTAATTTTATTTACTCGATGACTATAAAAGCTACAAAAATTTTTAGTAATACATGTTATCCAAATGAAGATATACGTAGAAATTTTTACTTAATTGCAACAAATCTTGTAGATTACCGACATATTTCATTGTCTAGCTCATTATCTAGAGAATGAAATATGTAGCTACACATAAAATCCACATCATTTTAATTTCAAATAATTTTTCTGAACCTAAAGCGTCCATTTACGCTAAAATCCGGCAGATTTTTAAATGTAAGTTACTCGATTTTTACACTTATGTCCTCAAGTCGACCAGATGCTGGTTGACGGTATTTAAGCTTGAAGACGGCAGAGCAAGCTTCTAATACTCAAAATATCAGTCATTGAAAATATCGGATTCTCAGAACACGGTAAATATGTTATGAAATATTCGCCATCATCTTGGAAATAACGTTTCTAAATGCTGTTATAACTTCGAAGAAATCTATGCCAAGAAAATAAATAAGAAATCATGGCCAAGCTGATTGACCTATGTACGTCAATTTGCTGGACTATGTCAAATCAATGTTAATTGTAATGTGTCTGCTGGGCGCAACTAAATTATAGGTCTCCCATTTGGGAATGAACCAACTTACCTGATAGTAACATTAAACAATTCGATGGAACGTTTTTTCATCATACGCGACTATTGACCTTGTAACTTAAATCCGCTGTCTGGCTATCAGTCAGCTTCTCTGATAATACATACCTATAATAGAAATTGTTCATTTCTTTTTACAGTACATTTTGTATTTACTTTGTGCCTCAAATATAAAACAAACTCTACATTTTCTCGTCGAGTTCTTGAAAACCTGCAATAGTTCTAAAGTATTCTCGACATGTACGTTTTACAGAACTTAGATTCTTTTGAGCATAGAAAAACTTAACTGGGCCCCTAGCCAACACGATTTCTCATAGCAGGCCTGGATTTGTAGTAAAAAGGCTGTGGTAGGTCGTAACCTGTGAGCGGACGCGTCCTAGCCTCCTAGAAAGGCACATGTAAAGGCAGAAATAGTGATCAACACTCATAAAAATGTAAATTCTTTAATATTTCTCGGACGTTTCTTTATGAATCGCCGATCAATGTATGATTGACACGACAAGTCGATTGTTCACTTCGTAATTAGTATTATAAAACACTTGTATCTATTGTATACAACGTAATCGGCAACTCTATAAAGAAACGACAAAGAAAACATCTTGGCTATGTGCTCTGTACATTTACCGACACAACTGTTTGCCTCGTCATAACTTTCCGCTCAAAGATAAAGATAATAAAATGAAACATCCGACATCTTTCATAAAATATAATTTTTAAAAGCCTTTTACGTAGCTACAATTTTCTTTTGCGATATGAATTTACTTTGACTCGGTTGTGTCGTAAAAAATTTCGTTTACTTTGGTTTGGTTTCATGCAAATCAGTTTTGTTATTCGGGAATCGGGGACGTACAACCAAGACTTTATATTATTTAAATAATAAGTATACGGATCCGACAGACTTTGTATTCCCGGTCTTGGCTTATTCTCCTCCCAAAAATGTCATCACAATCGGTCCAGTCGTTTGGGAGGAAATCAGTAACAAACACACGTACACAAGAATCTATTTTTTTATGATATTTAAGGGGAAATCGAGCAGACGGGTTATCCGATGGAAAGCAACTGCCGTCGCCCATGGACATACGCGACATCCCAAGAGTCACAAGAGCGCTGCCGGCCTCTTTGAGGGAATGGGAATAGGGTTTAGGAAAATTGGACCACCGGTTAACTCACTCACTGAACGAAACTCAGCACCACGCCGTTTTACGCCAGTTTTCTGTGAGGCCGTGGTATCACTCCGGTCGAGCCGACCCATTCGTGCCGAAGCATGGCTCTCCTACGGCAATGAGTATCCGTATTATGTATATGTATTATGTTCTTTAATATCTATACATATAATAAAACAGTAAAATTGGTGTGTGTATTAGTATTTAGTATTTTTTTTTACAAAATAATCAATGTTGGAGAGCAAAGAAACAGTTATAGAACACAAATCGACAGGAAAATTGTTGTATGTTTGTCTGTTTGTCTGTTTGTCTGTTTGTACGCGCTAATCTCCGGAACTACTGGACAGATTTGAAAAAATCTTTTTTTGTTTAATAGCTGGGCAAAATATAGAATACTTTTTATCTCGGGAAAATTGACGGTTCCCGCGTGACATACAAATTTTCACGCAACGAAGTTGCGGGCACCAGCTAGTTATATAATATGTTCAAAGATGTGGGTGTTATATTCCGTTAGAAATAATAATTTATAATTGTAAATTAAACCAGTAATCATAATGTTTTAACTAAGCCCTTCAAAATCGATCAGATATTAATAAGATTCACAGATCCCTTCAAAATTGAATAAATAAATGGCACCAAAACTATCGGACAGAAAACAACTTAAATCAAAATCAAATGTATTGAAAAATTAATCTTAACTTAATTTATGTTTCTACATGCGTTAAAGCTCGCAATCGTACAAAAGTTTAAATCGCCGTCTCGGAGCGGCTAGGAGCAGAATAGCGCTTAAGCGCGGTTTTGCCGGTTACTTTTAAAACAACTGTGAATCTTTATAATAATAATATATAATAATATCCATGGACGCTTCACACCACGTCAGTCTGGTCCTGTGCTAAGTACCCGAGGGACTTGTGTTACAGGTACCAGACAACAGAAATATATTTAATACTTTTATACTATACA
>JAOTAV010070144.1:0-13625 GCA_026546445.1 Cyclargus thomasi | reverse complement strand
AATTAACTGGGTCATCAATTTTATTTCAAAGGATAGAAGAAATGTCAAGTTTTTTCTTTTTTATTGGTTGTTTTTAAAAGAGACTTCGTTGAGCTTTTGTTGAGACAATAGCTGCAATGTTTATTGCTTTTATAAAAAAATTCTTTATTTCAGTTATTTATAAATATTATCTTTAGATTGCTTTTAATTTAAAAGTTTTATAATATATGATAAATAGAAAATTTTTTAAATTTATAATAATTGAATAGCTAGTATGAATCACAATATTTTTGCAAGTGTCTGTTTTAAATATAATAAAACATAAATAACTTTTAAAGTTAAAACAAACATCATCCAGATCATTTTTTATATGATTTATATATAAAAATCCCTGGTATCATTAATTTTCTATCACCAGAAGCCAGTTTATCATAAATTTTGAAATGGCTTGTTTATTTTAAACAATTTGCAACTTAGAACTTATTCCGAAATCTTAATATAATTAAAGTGTGATTCAAATATTTCGTATTTTATTCATTTTTTTTTTGCCTAGAAATGAAAAATTCATACAAAGATCTTTTCGCTATAACTTCTTATAAGAATATTATTGTATTTTATTCATAAGCAATACAAATGCTCAAAAGAAAAAAAAGACTCTTTTATTTTTTAATTAAATTTTATAAACTCTAAAATGATCCTTTTGTGATAAATTTAAAATATAAAACATAAAAAATATACTTTTAGAAATAATGTGATTTATTTTTCAGAAAAAAGTATTTTTATTTATTTTACAACAATTGATCAACCAATTTCAAAAGAGAAGAAATATCTAACAAATTTTATTGGTTAATTTTTATAAATAATAAATAAATAAAAAAAATTATCCCATGGTACAAAAATATGTTCAAAAAAGTAACACAATAAAAGACATTTTAACTGACATCCTAAACTCACTGTTACTTAAACCAATCTATAAAAGTTTAATGAACAAGCTAACTTTATTAGATGGTTTTTTGGTAATTCTGTTCATTTATACTTTGTATCTACCATCAAAAATATTAACATTATACTTATTAGAAAAAAATAGTTCATTTCTATCCGACAAATTATTTTGGATGACACAAATTAGTTATTTGGCTGTGTTAATGATTTTGTTTCTGGGCTGTGCATTTGCATTCCAATACTTTTATAAAAAACAAAATGAAATTTTTGAAAAATGGTTTTATATTTCTCCAATTATTTTTACAGATTCTTTTGTTTTTATGGTGTTTTCGAGTGGCGATGTGCAATGTAAGTTATATCTTTATTTAAAATATACAAGTTTACTTTTTGTTAGTGCGTTTACAATTTTGAGGATACAAGCCAATTATAGGCCGGGAGATAAGATTGGTGGTAAAGAGAAGGGATATGTGTTTTTGTTATCAGTTGGGATGTCTGCCATTGTCTTTTCTATTTTGTATTGGTTTGGTGCTTTGTTTGTCAAAATGTTTAGAAATAGAATAGTCTGACGAAATCATCTTAAGTTAATAAAATACTTTTTTTGAAGTATTTTTTAAAAAATTTTTTTAGTTTTCTATTAAGATTTATTTAAAATAACAATTCATAGAAAAGTTGTTATTTTTGATGAATGAATATTTTTGATTGAAAAATACTTTCGGAAAAAAAGGAGGTAATTATTTAATTGATTTAAATAAATAATATTATTAAAATAAAACTTAAATTAAAAATGTTTTTACAATCAAATTTTTGAATCATAATAGGGGTGAATGAAAAAATGGGGCTTACAAATTTTTTGATATACCAAAAGAAAGGAGGTTAAATTTTTTATTATGTATATTTTTTTATTAATTTAAATAAAACAAATTTTAATTTCGATAGAAGTAAATTATCTACAAAAATTTTAAAGCTTTATTAAACCCAGGATGATAATTTATTTAAATTTAATGATTAAATATTTATCATTAAGACATTTTTGTAATAGAGATATTACGTTTAAAATTTTATACAACAGAAGAAGCAAAAAATGCAACAAAAAAAACTAAATTTATATGAAAAAATTTCCTTTCTTACCAAACAATCGATGATAATTTTTATTCAATTTGTGAAAACGCTCATATAAAGTTTTAAAAGCTTAATAAGCACGCATAGTATCTTGTAAAAAAAGCAAGTGGTTATAAAGATTTGATATATTTTTTTTTAAAAACAACGAAAGTGCAATCGAAGATTATAAAATGCGTTTGAAAAAACAAATAGATATTAAGGAAGAATATTAAATCAAAAAATAACTTTAAGAAATATTTAGAATTACTGCAAAATTCTTTGTAGCTCCTTTTATATGTAAAAATGAATTAACATCGAGAGAGAAATAAAAAAGAACATATTTTCTAGATCTACTATTTGTCAAATCAGTGGTCTTTATATTTTTCTTTTAGGAAATAGCAGTATACTATCATGATAAAGAAAATTATTGTTTAAATTTGTTAAACCTATTACTTTGATGCACAATCCGAATGTTAAATTTTTGTTTGTGATTAAAAAAGATTTAAAAAAATTTATTACCAAAATTATAAATCTGTTTTCCATATCGCAAAATTTAAATTAAGTAATCAATTTCTAAGAGAAGTAAAATCGAAATTAGATTTATATAAGCATTTTATCAAAATTTATATATTTACTTTTTATAAAAAAAAATAGAATAAAAGATTAAAATTTATATTTTTGGTTTGTTTAAAAATTTAATGATCACTATTTTATAGGATTCTATTCCTTTATAGCATTAAACACACAATTCTTATCATAACAACATTAAATAATACAGTTATATACCAAAAATTTTAAGAAGAAACTGTTATAAATTAAATAACACATAATTTTGGTTGGATATGTTCTTACCTACTTGTTTCTTTTTATAATTAAAAGTATTTTTATGAAAAGGCATCATTTATTTAAAAATTGGTTTATATATTTTTTACTCCTTAAATTAAAACCAATAACTATTTTTCCCTTTTAAAATGATGATCATTTCCTAATGTGGAAATGACCAATCATAGAGAAAGGATACTTGTAGTATCCAACTTGAAAAAAACGAATATCAAATAATTTACAGGAATGGAGATGTATTACAAAGAATTGTGCTGCTAAAGCAACTATTCATGTTGATATTAGGCCAGAACTAAACTCATTTGTAGCCGTATCTGTACATAATCATTTTCCAAAGCATAAAGAATCCACAAAAAGGTTATATATAGATAAAATGACGGAGCCGTAGAAAATAACAAACGAATCTCCGCGATCTAAGTTTATAATAAAATAAGAAGGTGAGTGCTGATATAGTGGAAGCTTTGAGTAATTTTGACCTTATTTATAGGATGCTTAGATATTATAGGACTAAGCAAATAAATCATAAACCTTACAAATATCAAAATTTAAAATTAAGCGAAAAATTATTTGAAACTCATAAAAAAATGCAATTTTACCAATACGGAGTGAATAATTATAATGAATAATTTTAAAGACGAAAATATTTTGATTTTTTATTCTTTGAACATGGCTAAAAAACTTCGTGTTTACAGGACATAAACAGGTAACGGAACGTTAAAGTTGTTCCGAATTTATATTATCAACTTTATACAATTAGCTTTATTGAAAATTTTCATGTATTTCCTGTCATCTTTGCAGTCGTGAAAAATAAAAAAAGAGGAACTTATGTAAATCTATTTACTTTAATTAATTTGATGATTAAAGGATTATGTTCTAAGGTTAAAAAGACAGATTTTGAGCTTGCATCTATATAAGCACTTTAAAAAATCTATCCTGAATTAATTATTTCTGAATGTCAATTCTTTCTTGGGCAATCTTTGTTGAGAAAAGTAACTGACTTTGGTTTAAAGCATAATTATCAGACATCTCAAGTGCTAAAAAATTTTTAAAGCTTTGTTGTGTTTGCTATCTGAAGTGTTTGCTTGGAAGTTTTCCTGTTCTTAGGTAATACTCTAAAAAGAAAGTACTTCCCTGAAGGTCATATAGAGGATTTAGCTTCTCTATCTGCCTTCTAGGCAGGTGTGATACTGTATGTTTATTAAAAGGGTCTTTTTTAATGTTTTTATTTATTCTTGGTTCTTCTGGCATAGTGGGCTGATGGGTTTATTTATTTTTTTTATGAATAAATTTTTTTAATTTATTATTATCACTACACTATCTGTTAAATACGATCAGATTTCAATCACTTTTAACGGTATAAGAAGCGGCCAAGATTTTTCAGTTGAGTTGACACCTCTTTTGACTACTTTGTAAAAATTATATTGGTGATTCTAGCTGTGCGCGATTTCCTTCGAATATTTGGCATTGTAGTTTCTTTCTAAAAAATGACTTCCTAAGTACTAATAATACCATTGTGGGGTGGCATAATGTTTTTAACTCTGCTTTTGGTATATCCAGATATAGTTTTCTTCTTTTAATCGAAAAACTACGAGACGAAGAAGACACTATAAGAATAAAAAGGTCAGAATAGACTTATACCATATCTTCGAGAGAAATAACAATTTCTAGAGCTTGAAGTAAAACTTAAAGAATATTTAGAAAAAAAGAAAGAAGTAAACTACGGGGTAAGATTTGTGTTTGATCTAGTATCTCTTATTTATTATTGATTTGGTTTGATTAAATAAAATAAAACAATTATTTTTTTGAATTTAAATTGATACTTTTATTTATTAATTTAAAATTTTTTAATGATCGAATTTACCACTTTTAGATATAACGGTCGAATTAAGCATATTTTTAAAATTTACGAGAAAAGAAACAATTGTTAAGCTATTTTTTATTTATTTATTAAGAGCAATCTTTTTAAAACAAATTATTATGTGTAACTTTTTTACATACATAAAACATTATTATCTCTAATAGATACAATGGTGTCTGTCTTATTAAATTTTTTATATTATTTGCCATGCTCAGAATCTTTTTTGAGTGTTTTTGGGTGCTGAACATTGATAACTTCAACCAAATTTACTTTTTACATCAATTGCAATTACTGCATTTCATAAAATCATTTTTAAAAGTTTACATACCGCGGACATATGAAGGATTTGCAAGAAAGAAATAATTTGATCTTGATATAATAGTTTTAATAAAAAAATATGCGAATACTAATAAAACACACGGTTAATTATAAATTAAATTTTCTTTTAGAATTATATATATAGATTATTTTATAAAAGGTAAAAAACAATTAAAATTACAGCTTTAAAAGTTGACTCATTATAATTTTCATTTTTTATGCGAGTTTAGCTGATACAAAAGCTCGTATTTTTGCGGTTTTGCCGAAAGTTTAGAAATTTTTTAAAAAAACACATCCTTGTGGATTATATTTTACATTGAATAAATTTATTATACTAAATTATTAAAATGTACTTAACAAACTTCTTATTCTAAACCTTAAATTTATATTTTAATATAATTAATATGATTTAAATAGATTTTGTAATAAAATTTAAAAGATATTGCTTTTAAATACATACCTTATCAAAATGTATTTAACAAAAAAAACAAACATGATATAAATTTAAGTTTTTTTATTAATTATATATAATTTTAAAAGCTTTATAATCTGATAACTTAAATCTAGTATTAATATCTAAAAATTAAAAAAAGTTGTAAATTAAAATATTGTAGAGTTTTAGTTTTTAATTGTTTTATATATGTTATATCATTTAAATCATATTTAGATCCTAAATCAAAAAATTTTTTATAGATTTTGAATATGTATAAATTGTTTAATTTTTAAAAAGCGGTTATTTCTCATTTATAAGTAATTGTTTGTTTTTTTGAATCAGTTAATTGTTCAAACTAATTATTAATTTTGACCTTATTGATTAAAATGCGTTATAATTGAATGATTTTTTAAATTTTAAAATCATAATTCAAATGTTATATTATATTTTCATGTCATTAAAATTTAGGTAGAAACTTGAGTTTTAAAGTCGAGATTTAAAACCTTACAAAATTTAGTATCACAATTATTAATATCTTAAATGTTTTATATATCCTTAAAAGAGTAAATTCTGATTTTTATTTATAAAATAAAAAATTTTTTAATTTTATGTTTACAAATTTTTTTATAGTTGGAATAATTATGACTACTAACTTAAGCTATTGTTCATTTGATAATTATGAGAAATCATTTGATGAACAGACTGATTCAACAAATTTCAATGCCTACATGCCAATTCAACAGTCTTATAATGCATCGAGTGTTACAAACACAGAAAGCAATACTGATTTGCTTACTTCGATTGCTAAACGAATTTGGTTGCCTAGAAAAAATATAACAGTATTCGAAACTGTGTGTGTATCTAATTATACGTTTTTTTTATATGATTCTATAAAGTTTATTGAAAACAACTATTTTTTTGAATGTTTTTATGTATGTAATCTTATATTAAAAATGGGACTTTCAAGCAAATTTATCAATATAAATATTTGTAACCACCCTAAATTTAAAAATAGTTTTAATGTTTCTCTGTTAAAATATTTGCATGACACAGAATTATTACTAAATAGAGATTTCAAATTAGAGACTGTACATCTGATTGATACTTGTTATGAATTCATAACTGATTTCAATTCCCGTTCTGAACACCTTGGCCTTATTGATGACGATCAACTAAGAACTTATTCAAAACTTTATCTTGATCGTTTAGGTATAAAATATGATTCTGAAAAAGAAAAGAACGCTTATGTCCTTAGAATTACAGATTTGTTGTATTTAAATACTTTTCAGATATTTAATATACTTTTTCCGGAAATCAAATTAGTATATGGATTAATTGAGAGAGAAAATTTTTTAAAGAACGATTTAAAAAAATTTCATTTATTTATAACATATACGGCATTTAAAATCAAAATTAACGAGACAATCTTAAAAAAAGAATTAGAAAAGTGTGTAATTACTGGAAAGCAATCATTTACTGATTCTAAACTATTATTAAGTTTTATTTACAATGTTAGGTTAGATTTTACACTGATGAGTTTTAGTTTATCTTTTAAACCTTATAAACTGAATTTTTTAGTAGCATTAACTTATTTATCGTTTTTGAGATTAAAGTATCCCAGGTTACTGATTGAAAATGACTTAAGTGAATTTATAATTTTAGAAATGTACGATTTAGAAAATATTACTTCTTTTGTATCAGAATGTTATAGAATAAAATTAATAAAAGAAAAACCATTTGTTGTATTGGAGATATTTTTATTAAGATATGAATCAAAAGAAAATACACGAAAAGGTTCTCTTAGTAAAAATAATCCTGTATTTAATTCTGACTTTGTTAATTCTGACGCTTCTAATCAACCGGATGTTAAATCTGTTTTAGAATTTGCAACTTTTAGGCCGTTTTCCGATTTAAAAAAATATTTTGGTATATAGAAGAATGAACATTTTCATAAATATTTTTAGTTTTTAAATATTAATTTTAATTGTTTTGGCAAATATTTTTTCTTCTTTTTTATCAAAAGTAAAGTTAATTTTTACTGTTTAGATAAGATTCTATGTATAAATTGTAAATCAAAATTTTATACCAATCTATGAACAATTTATGATAATTTTTAGAAGTAATGTAGTTTTATTGCTAAAATAAGTTATGCTTTAAATTTTGTTGTTTTATAGTTTTTAGGTGATTGAGTGTTAGAGTCGTTTTACTTAATCTATGTTCTTGAAAAGAGTTTTCCCCTGTTTCATTCAGGTAATCACTTTTTAAATTGGGGTTTCTATTTATGAGAACTAGTCATTTCTCTTCATCTCTGACAGGTTATTTCATTCTTGACTTACTTGACATCTCTAACTATATTTATACTAATTTTATGAGTTACAAATCAAATTTGTTTTCATAAACATCTTTCTGGTTTGAACTATTTGAAAAATAAAGTAAAATTAAATAATGGAGGTTTTAATAAGAAACGATTCCTGTAACCAAAGCCTGCAAGGTAAGGTAGACTTAGGCAGTCAATAGAGTGCACGGGAGTGGGTTTTAGCGGGTGAAAGGCTCGCAGTATCTTGAGCTATACCTAAAGTATGGATAACATATATTACCGTATGTTTCCGTCGACTAGGTATGAATATTCTTGTAAAGAAGGTATAGCGAAAATATCTTCGTATGGATTTCCCATTCCTAGGCAACAAAAAAAATAAGAAACGATAATCTTATTTTTATTAATATATAAATTTATAAAATTACAGTATAATTTATATCTCTTGAAATCGTTTTAAAAAATTAAGAATAGCAAAAATGTAAAACAATCAAAAAGAAACATAAATTTGAATAACATATGGAAACAGTAAATTCAAAATCTAGACAATTATTTTGGGCAAGAATGATATTGATTAAAAAGATTTAGCAATGTTATAAAGGAAAAGGTATTAATTTATCAGTAGATCATCTTATATAACAAATATAGATTGTTTTTTAGTGAATTATAGTCTTTTATAGGCCAAAACAAAATTTCTTGGTAAAAATTATTTTCACTATTAACATCATAGTGTTAATATTAAATTTTTAAACTATAATTTTAATGAAATTTTAATATTTAAGATAATTGAGAATAAAGATAAAAAGAAATAAAATGATTGTAAACACATAATTTAATTGATTTTTATATTTAGTTTGACTTTATTTGCATGATAAAGATTTATAATCTAAGATTTTGATTTTATACTAAGAAAAAAATTTAGTAAAATGATTTTAGGTTTATATTAAAAAAATAAAACTATTAAATTTTGCAACTAAAGCAAATGATAAACTAAAAAAATTTTTTTTTATTACACAAAAAAATATTGATCGAAATTTAGAATCCAAAAGATTGATTTAAATAATATGTCTAATAACTCTAAACACAATTTTAGGATAAAAAACGTATAAAAAAAGAAAGGTTGTATTAAAGAAAAAAATATTAAAATTTTTATTTCAGAGTTCTTTTTGTGAATAAAAAAAGTTATATTCTTTTTTGAACTTTATATAAAAGCAGTTTTTTGAGAAAAATTTTTAAGAAATATGCTAATTAAAGAAATGTGAATACATATTGGATATCACATCAAAATTTTCGGAAGTGTAAGAGATAATCATTGAAATAAATATTTACGAAGTTGATATGTTTTAATTATTAAATAAATTACAGTCCATTATTTATAAGTTTATAAATTTATTTTATTATTTTTGAGAAAAAATATTTATTTAGTTTGAAATCATCATACTTAATTTTATGATTTGTTTTTTTAAATTTTGTCAACTGATATTGTATACTTTTGAGAAAATTTTTACTAATTTCTTGCCAACGACTTACTAATAAATCAAATATGATATAAATTAATTTATATCTGAATAGAAATTTTCAACTTGTTTATTTGATTACAGCTTACACAGTTGATTCGTAAATTTTTCTTTTTTTGGCTTGAGAAGTTATAAAAAATTTAAATCATATCAATAAACATCTTTAACAACATATGGTTCTGTTGTTAATTTTTTTTATTTTTAAAACATCCTAGAGTTAATATTTAATCATGCTTTACAAAAGAATTATTAAATTTGTTAATTTATAAAAGCATAACATAAGGTAGTCATATGATATAAGATCTTATACTATTTTGAAACTTTATACTATGAAATATAATATTTTATATCATAGCACTGCGACCTTGAAATGAAGATTTTTTTAATTGACTAAAAAAATAAATTTTAAATCATTGTCTAAAATATCTTCTAACATGTTTTTTAAATTAATATTTTTTCATGTAAATAAAGCTCGAATGATTTGATTTTTTTATATTTTTTAGTGTCTAGCAATCGAATAAAACAAGTTATAACTAAATATCTTTTTTCGGACAGGACACAGCAAAATTTTCTTGAAAATATAAAACCAATATTAAAATATTCTACCTTTTTGATGCAATGGATGCTAATCTCCACAGTTGTAAAAATTACTTTTGATTTTAAATTTTAAAGCTGACTTTTTTCAGAATAGGAAATATTTCTTAAGTGTAGTTTTTGAAAACAGATTTTTTTGTTTCTAAAAAACTATTTCCATATCTTTGATACTCAAATAATTTTTTTTAGTTTTCTGTTAAAATTACAAATTTTTTTAATCATATTTTTTTTAATCTTTTGCTTTTAATTTTAAACATTCAAGGTTTACTAAAAACACAAAATATATTCAGAAGTTTTTTATATGTCTAATGTTAACAAGTGTGTTGTGTACATCTTTGCTTATATCAATAAGTTGATAAGACAAGTAAAAGCTATTTAGGGTTAACATAATTTGCCATGGTTTTTTAGAATATTTTATAGTTTTAATATTAAAGTTTTAGTGTCATAATAATGCGCTATCTCTAATTAAGTAGAAATATATTTTATTATGTTTGTTTTTAAGTTGGTATTAATATTTAATGTAATAGGTATGCAAAAAGTTTTTGTATTTTATTTTTATAGGCATCAAGTAATAAAAATATTCGATATTTAAAAATAATACTTTTAGATTAAAAATGTAAAAATGCATTTTCCTGTAACTAAAGTTGGAAGTTAAGTTAGACTTAACAAATCATTAGAGTGCAAGCGGTGAATTTAATAAGTAAAATGTTCGCAGTATCTTGCTCTATACATAATAATGTAGAAACATATTTTACAGTATGTTTCTTTAACTAAGTAGTGTATCTCATATAGAAAATATAGCGAAAAAATTTTTGTATGTATTTCCCTATCATAGTCAATAAAAAAAAACTAAAGGCGTCGATCCAGTATAGAAAGTATTTTTATTATAAAAGAAAATACAAAAATCTTGCAGACTTTAGAAAATTGCTAATTATGAGAATTATAAAATTGAGCTTATATTGTAGTACGACTCTGTTGCTTATAGTTATAAACAATATTGGTAGACAGATTTACTTCTTCTTTGTCTTTTCCGCTGCCATAGATGAATAACACGAATTCATTAGATAAGTTTGTACAAAAAACTATAAAAAATTGAAAATTTTATAGGTAAATAGCTCTGAACTAAAAAAGATAGGACTAGACTTAAAAAGAAATAACATCAATATGATCGGGTAGAAGGTTCTGTGTTGTGGGTGGGATAAAAAAAACATCTGTAAAATGTTTTAAGAATAGGTCAAAGGGGAGTTTAGCAAACTCTAAGGAAAATATTATATTTTAAAAACAAGCAGAATTTATTGTAAAAATGGGCTACAATCATATAAAACCTCCTGTAAGGATTTTTTTTTATATTTGGTTGTGAAGCTTCTAAATAAAAAAACACGTGATTACAAAAACACAGTAAAAAAATTAAATAATGAAATAGAACATCTTTTTAAACTTATATGTATAGAAATAACAGTATAAAATATTCTTACATTATTTTTATGGCGTCGTTTGCACAAAATGAATCATTAATGGGTTTTGTTCTAGTTCTAAAAAAATAAGATACAGCTAAATTATTTAAATTAATATTTTTAGTAAATTATGTATATATAAATTTAGGTATCAAAAATTAATTAAAATTGCTGGATTTCTTTGATTAATAAAGATTACTATTTCCTATAATTCTTCTTTTTTTATACTACTATATTGTTAAGTTTAAACTTCACAGAAAAGAATTAAATTGCTAGAATATTGCGAGTTCTAAAATTTCACGAATAAAATTTTATAAAATGGGTACACACTAAAAACCGATATGATTTTTAAACAAACCCTAGATTTTTTTTGTAAAAAAACTAATGCTTGTATTTAATACAATAAAAATTTATCTCACTTTGTAAATTTTAAATGAGTGAGACAGTTTTTTGAAATCGAAACTTATTTATTTAAACTAAGTTTATCTCACGACGGTAAATTTTTAGAAAAATATATCTTAGATCTATTTTTGGTATCTTAATTCATCAGGATTACATATGGTAAGGGATTTAAGTTCTAAGTCTTTTGTTGGAGCAAAGACTTAATTCATATTTGATTTTGACAGAGTTGACAATGAGGTTTATAAACAAAGATTATTTGTTAAAAATTCTTTATATTTTCGAAAAATTCATTAAGATTTTTATATAAAATTACCAACAGTAAACGAATAATTAAGTCTATTTATTAATGGCTCCATATTATATTTCTGACCAAGCTTATATTCAAATTATGCTTAAAATTATATCATTTATTAAAAAGTCCAAATTACATCTCATTTATTGTAATATACACTATTTGTTTGTTTTACCCTTCTGTCTAGCATTTTCTTTTTCATTCTCTGTGTTTTCGTATTAAAATTTATTGAAATGAGCTCAGAATTTGAGGTTTTATATTTTATAAAATAAGGCTTTGTTTTTCAAAAAATTTTGTTAGAATCTATTTTTTTAGACCAAATGTAACTTTGCAGCGGTCTAAAACGCTACTATGTTATTGTATGATCTTTATACAAATTTATTACAGTAAAACCAGTTTATAAGAAATTTCATGGGACTAAAAAATTTATTCCTCATATCCGGAAAATTTCTTATATCCGAAAAAATTAAAATAAATAAAAAAATATATAAAATGAATTTTTATCATTCTTTTTGATAAAATGTTTATAATCAAATAAATTTTTTGATGATTTTTTTCTTTTTTAAATATTTTAAGCAAAAATTCTTTTCGATATTAGAAATTGATGTAAATAGTTCATTAGAAAAGCCAACATTAATATAATAGTTTTTAAGCGTCTCAATAGACTTTAAACAATCGTTTATAGATATTGATTTTATGGGGGGTTGGATCTTCATCTACAATATCATCGTCTGAAGCCTCAGAATAACAGTAAATTTCCTCATAAACGCCTTCATTAAGTTTTATTTTATCATCAACATTGAGATATTCTTCGATTTGTTCGTTAGTTTCAAAAAGTTCTGGTATGTGTTCATTTAAATAAGGATAATCAATCTTGGGAACATTATTATCCGCTTTTAGTGAAATTATTTTAGAATGAAAGAAGCAATTTTTGATAGTTGATGGTAATACACATTCCCAAGCAGCTTTTACTAAACATAAGGCGTTAAATATATCTATGTTAAAATTTTCATTCTTATCTGCTGCGATCAATAACTTTGAAACTAAAAGTTTCCTATAAAAATATTTAAAATTTTTAATGATCCCTTGGTCGCAAGGTTGTAGAATAGATGTAACATTGGGCGGCAAAAATACTAATTTTATGTTAGTTAAAGTAGAATTGATATCTGGATGACTACTACAATTATCTAGTATGAGCAAAACTTTTCTTCCCGCCCTACGAAGTTCAGAATCCCATCGAGACAAGTAGCTTATAAAAATTTCACTGGTCATCCATGCTTTTTTATTTGATTGATACTCAAAATCATTAAGGTTTTTATTTTTAAAGCACCTCGGATTTTTATACTTGCCTATTATTAATGGTTTAGTTTTCTCGCCAATGGAACTAACATTTAGCAAGATTGTAAGTCTTTCTTTCGATAATTTTCCACCAGTACACTTTTCTCCTTTAAATTTTAAGGTTGTGTTAGGAGTGCATTTATAGAACAATCCAGTTTCATCGGCATTGAATATGTCTTTGTCTTCATAATTTTCTTTCAAAACAGGCCAAATATTTTGAAGCCAATCTTCTACAGAAGTTACATT
>JAOTAV010070133.1:0-13625 GCA_026546445.1 Cyclargus thomasi | reverse complement strand
CTGATGCCTTACCGAATTCTGAAACAGGCACTATTAAAAGAATAAATTTTATTTAATACTTTTTAGTTTCTTTTGTATTATTTTAGTTTTTTCCTTTGGAAGTCGGTTTAAATTTTTTGTTAATCTGTTTCCAAAACATTAGACACCACCATTGGCGGTAAAATTTATTATTCTACGACATTTTCAACGAATGTTTTAAAAAATATTGTCTTCCGTTGCTACAGCGATATATAACTCCAATCAACGGTCTAAGATGCCGCCTGTTTTTAATTATCATCGATTAATAATAATATTCTCGACGGTTCTTTTTTGTCAGATCTGTGGCTATGTGTGATAATTATGTTGACATACTTTACGTATATGATATATATGATATTATACTAGATTACGCCTGCAACTCCGTTCCGCTAAAAAGTATCCTATATTCCTCCATGAGCGTCAAAGTATCTCCTTGCTGAATTTCAGCAAAACCTGCTTAGCGGTTTGGGAGTGAAGTGTAGATTAACGTCCTCCTTGGCTAGCCATTTTTGAGTAGGTGTTTGAGGCATGCTGAAACCTTGACATGTATCTCTCCTATTACACCCCAATACGGAACTGCAGACCATATTGGGGCACCTGGCTGGTGAGAAGCGGGTTTACAAAAAACTGAAAATAAAACAAAAAAGATATTTCCAAAAAAATATATTTCAGAAACAGATTGTGTAGTGATGAAATGATGATTTAAATTTTAGAAGATGTATTTAAATTTCAAGCCACAAATACATTTTTTTATACTTTGCAAGCAATTAAATATTAAATCATCTAGGTTATCAATTTTTCTATTCTTTAAATATTCAACTATAATATATAAAAATACATATATGCCTCAAATATATTTTTGGAATATATATTTTTTTACTTTAGGTAATATTTACGGTAGGCCCCGTAAATAATAAATATTACCTATTATAGATTTGTGTAGAAATGACAATTTTTTGATCAGAAGGTTAATGACCGCAACCACCTAGACTGACCAAAAGCACTATTTCTGCTCTAAATTTAATAATAATAATAATAATATCTATGGATGCTTCACGCCACGTCAGTCTGGCCCCGAGCTAAGTACCCGCGGGACTTGTCTTACAGTACCAGACAACGGAAACATATTTAATACTTTTATACACATATTTAATACACATCCAAGGAACATTGAAAAACTTGCTCCGTCGGTGGGATTCGAACCCGGCTTCAGCTACCAACGCGCTTACCAACTGAGCCAAAGAGGTCATCAAATTTGACAGTGATTGATTCGGACGAATCGGACGGCGCGGTCAAAAGTACCAAGTTCCATGACATGTCATATTCTAAAATTTGTTTCCCTCGAAGCTTTCGGCTCGTCTGGTTCTGAGTGCCGAGTGCGAGTTTTTTTTTGACATCGCGTTTACTAGGATTTTTATATGGGATTTGTACATGTGACCGTGAGCATCGCTAGATGGCGCTGTACAGATCCCATATAAAATCCTTTGTAAACGCGAAAAGCGTTCACGATCGTATGTCAAAAAAAATCGCACTCGGTACTCTGATAGAGGTTACCGTTAGCAACTGATGTCTATGAACACGTTATGAGCTCGTACACCTTCGTCCGGCTTGTTCATTTGTCATCTGCGCCTGTGACGTATTTCAATTACAAACCCTCACACCACCTTACTTCGACCGCGCTCTACTAAAGTGATAATAGAATACACTTTTTTATATTTATTTTTATTAAGTATTGATGCCAAAAGCCTAGGCTCTAGTTCCTATTCTTGCCGTCCTTTTTTTAAGGACGTAAAATACGCTGCGTCCCCGGAAATGCTGGGGGACTACCACAGGGGTATGTGGAACTCGCTGCGGCCGATGAGATGGTATAGTGGCTCTACCCAGTAAAACCCGTCCGTGTTCCAACTTCTGCGGTGGATGGAGCCGCGCGAGTCTGCTACATGCCTTGCACGACATCCCTCCGGAAATTTGGGAATAGTGGGAATCAAACCTGGGCCTCTTCGTATATAAACAGGCACCCTAGCCACTCTGCCACGCCACTGATTACTCCCTATCCCTACTGCGTAAGACTTCATAGAGTTCACTACAAAGGTAGCAGCGTTGAAAGCGAAAAAAAAATCTTGCGATTTGTCTTAAAATAAAAAATGCGATGCACCCCGTACAGTTTGCTCATTCTTTACTCGTACATAACACAAACGCGCTGTGCCCGGCACGCCCCGTCAGAGTATGCACATAAAAGGCCAATTTATCAATTATTATTGTCATCCATTCAGTTTGCAAGAATAACTGGCTCCATGCGCTTTATTTGGGTGAAGCCAATTAAATACTGAAACTGGGTCTATTGTACCATCGGAAATCCGATCAATATACAAAGTTATCCTTTTATAATTACTGCAGTTGGCCTTCAGAAGCGTTGAATACGATTATACGGTAAAAATATGTGGTAACTTTGTGAGAGATATTATATCTGAATGGATTTTTAATTTTTTTGTTTAGCAAAGAAATCTAGCGAAAATAAAGTTATTATATTGCACAAAATGTATGGTAATCATGCCACGTTCCAATTAGCCTATTAATAATCTGGTAATATTATTAACAACGATTTTTTTATAAAATAAGCATTATTATTAGCTGAAATACAGTATAAAATATTTTTTATTTCGATTAATTTCTCCCTTTATTCCAAAAAATGGAAGAGTCAGTTTGCGCGTGCGAAGGTACCTATAATACTTTTACCTAGGTATCAGCATAGACCAATAATTTTATATACTTACAGAACCATATATTTCGTATACATTCCGATCTCTATGGTATCTGTAAAGATTTAATGGCCAGACTCTGGGTAACATTGTCGTATCCGAAGCTCAGGTGCTTGCTCAAATTAAAAAACTGGACATACACATGGGTGCTTGGCCTGACGGTATACCACCAGTATTTATCAAAAAGTGCAGTAAAAACCTAAGTTTCCCATTTACTTTATTTTCGATCACTCATTGTGCACTGGAAAGTTTCCATCGCTTTGGAAAAAGGCTCGTCTAAAGTCATGAAAGCAATATTTGCAACTACCGACCTATCTGTATCCTATCGTGTTTCTCTAAACTATTTGAATGCATAATATATCATACTTTCTCACTTCATATCGAACCCATTCTAAATGATTTCCTACATGGATTTAGGAAAAGCAGATCAACGGAAACCAATCTTCTCTCTTATACTTTTTTTTCAGGCTTACAAGTCGATGCTATTTATACCGACTTTTCATCAGCGTTTGATAAGGTGGTTTATATCTTGTTACTTTCTAAATTGAAAGCGTATGGCATATTTGGAGCACTGCTGGATTGGTTTGCTTTATATCTTAGTGGTAGACTACAATTTGTATGTGTCAATGGTTTCGATTCATTACTTTATGATGCACCATCTAGTGTGCCCCAAGGTTCGCACCTTGGACTTGTGCTTTTTTCTATATTTATGAATGATATCGCTCTATCTGAAGCTGTATCGTACCGTTCGCTCAATAACAGAGTCAGCACTTTTGCAGGAGGATCTGGATAGGTTGAGCAGGTGTTGTTCTTTTAATAAAATGTATATGAACCCAAAAAAGTGTTTTATATTAAATTCACCAAAAAAAGTCACCTTGCTGCCTAATTTATATATTGGATGGTTGTCCACTCAAGGAAGTAAATTAAATACGTGACCTTGGTGTCACATGGGACACTAAACTCAGTTTCAATACTCACATCAAAATATCTTCGCAAACACTAGAATTCATCAAGTGCAATATCAAGAGATTTTCCACAACCGCAAAAATTTGCCTTTACAACGCGCTTGTGAGAAGCTGTCTTGAATATGCTAGTACTGTTTAGAATCCTACTAACTACTATTCTTTCGCAAAGAATCGAGGGCATACAAAGATCTTTTACTAGACATTTAGCGTTTAGTAGCAGCGGCATCTCACATAGAGCTCCTTACTCTCATCGCCTCGTCTTCTTTGGTATGGCTTGTCTTAGTACTCGAAGGACGGTACATGGTACCGTTTTTGCTACGACCGTGGTTGGTACTACACAAAATAGTAAACGGTCATACGGGTTGCTGCGAACTATTTGAATACTTTTCACTATACGTGCCGTACCACCTACCTCGACGACCAATAACTAAGATCCTGCGCGGTCCACCCTGCAAGACTACAATAATATAATATTGTTATTAACACTTTGGCTAACTGAGACATATTTCACGACACTTTCAACCAATTTAAAAAGAATATTTGCGGTCATTATTATATTAAATAAAAAATAATACATATATAATTCATTAAATTCAATTGTTTAGAAAATCTCTTTACAAATATTGCCACTACATTTTAATTTAAATTATTCTTATAATCCGAATATTTTAAATTAATTTAAATATAATTCAATTACGTAATTAAATTTATATGTTATTTTAGATATAATGTTTTTACTAAAACATTAATTATTTATTGTACGACTTTTAAAGCTAATAATATTTTTAATTATTTACTATGTGAATAATTTTACCTTATTTGACTTCTGTATATTTGTTATTTCTTATACTTGTTGATATTTTTTTAAATAATTATTTGCTATTTGTGTTTAGTTAATTAATTTTTCGTGTTGTTTCTTTCTGAACTTACTACTGTAAATGCTGTGTCACCTACTAAGGTACATGCATCAGCTCTTTTATCTATTTATGTTAATCTCTGTAAGTTCTTAATGTATGTACTGTTTAGTGTCCTTACAAAAATAAATAATTTAATAAAGTTTCGGGCATTTAGCGCTTCATGTAGGCTCAACGATGTTTTTATTATACAATATAGTATTATATATTCACTACAATACAAGAACAAGTGTTTGTTACATAATAATTTTTGTGTGAAACTAGGTATTACATTTTTTACAACCTCCATAATATTGTTTTATTTTATGCTCGATACACGTGATTTTTTAGCTTTGAGCAAGAGATATTAAATATCTGAGTCACAATTGTAACTCAAAAATAGGAAAAAGTTTATAAGTTTACGAATAATATCAAAATTTTAAAATAGTAAGCTTCGAACTTAAAATTAAAAAAATATATATTTTACCGCGTATAACAAAAACTCACTATTGCCATCTAGTGGTGAAATGCTGCTCCAAGAAAGTTCAAGCAACTTTTATTCGTGTTTTTGGGGATATTTTATGAAAAGTAACTTTAAGTTATGGTGAAAATATTTCATTAAACAAATTATGCATTAACGAACTTTATAATAAATATCAGGAAATAAAATTAAAATTCGGGAAAGCTCTCGATAAAATTGGAACTTTTTATAAGCGCCATCTACAGTCAGAAACATAGTAATTGCAGTCTACAACACAAAGGGTCTAATGGGTTTTCTTTGTTGTCAATAGGTGACGCTTTCAATATTATCAACGTAAAAGTTTGTGTAAAAAAACTTCTGTTCACGTCTTACGAGTACGCTATTTTGTATTTTTATACTGATAAAGGTTTCATCCTCAACTTTTTTGCAAGTATATATTGTGTAACATATTTGTACAATATAAAAAAGTTATTGCCAATATAATAAGTTATTATTTATTATTATTATAAACATTGGTAAAATTATATCTTTATATTTATAATTCTTCTGTGAGTGTATTTCACTGAACTTCTCTTAAATGACTGGACCGATTTTGATGAAAATTTTCGTGTGTGTTCAAGGGGATCTGAGAGTGGTTTAGATTCACAAAATAGCTCGACAGGACAACGTCTGCGGGGTCAAGTAAATTATAATATATTAATGTTAACAAATTATTATTTCGACTACGTTAATTGGTTCTTATGAAAGCATTAATATTATGTAGGTACCTAACTCCAACGCCTAGGGTCAGTTCGTAGTTTACAAAAGTTGTGTACAGTCGTGCGCAGAATGCTTTATTTTTCCACAACAATGTGTTGTCTGACGTTGACAGATCACCGCTCTAAACTACTCCGGTTTAAAGAATTCTCTAGAAACCGGCTGATCATTCAATGGTCAGGGCTAATTTATAAGTCTAGGCAATAATTTGTTATCTCTTTAGTACCTTCACGCACATACGGGATTCCTTGCATTGTTATGGTTGCACTCTAAAATTCGAGAACTTTCTTTTTTAATTCACGATAAAAGATTTAAGAGCATACAGAAATACTAATCACTCACTAAATAAATATGCAGCTTCGCTTGTACCGCATTTAAAACTCGTATAAGAATACGAATGTTCTCAACTCATTCTCACAAAAAACAAACAAACATCTTTTCCCATTTCAAATAAATGAAAGTTATCATATTAATTATAATATCATCTTGGAGGTGGCCCTACCGTGTCACCAGATCAAATATTCCAAACACGTATCATAACTATTCCCTAATCGTCTGCAGACTTTACACACTTCAAATAATTCTAAAATCTAATTATGGAAAATCTCACAAAAACATTATTAAGTTATTTATTGGCTATTTATTTCGATTGGAAAACATCCAACCACTTTGAAAGTAGGTTTGAGCGGAACTTTTCAATCGTCCTCTAAGAGGCTTAGTGACTATAGCCACAAAGTCAATAAGTTATTCCACGACCAACCTCCACTAATACGATTGTTTCATATCGTGTTTAATGAGCTTAAGAAGTTCGTTTGTTTTGTTAGCGATACCGCTGAATGCCTTTGGTATTAAGGCGTTTTTAAGTTGAACTAAACGTTGCCCTGTGGTCGAAATTCGAACATAAATATTTAAAATATGAAGTTTTATTGAAAAGCTATTATTAAAATTTTTTATTAAAAAAACCTTGACTTCATCCATAAACAAAATAATATTTCGTGTATGATTATCGTGTCATGTCAAAATATTGTAGTGTGCGTGCTGTAATATGCGTAGCGTTTTATTTTTTGAAAATACGCAAGATTAGTGCATATTTAAAAAAAATATTGGTATTTTTTTTTAATTTGCACTAATCTTGCGTACCCTTTTCCTCCATATCAAATATAACTGGGAAAAATTTCATGCTTTTGCATCTACGCGCCTTTCGCAAAAAGGGTACAGAGTGTCCGATCGCGTATTAATATATTATAAATCTTTCTTTAGGGTCTACCTTAAAATAAGTTTTGCACGAGTAAATTATACCTACTTAAGGCATCGCTGGTATGGATAAGTCGGTGCTAGCAAATAGTTAAAACCCTTGTTAAACCACTGATACAATATTACCCATCTACTTAGGTTGTCTGGTACCAGACTTCAAAAGTGTAAAGATTGAATAAATATATCTTTAATTTTGGGAGAGTTTTGAAAAAGTCGCTTTATACATATTCTAATATTTTTATATTTGATTAGAATATCCTAATATTTTTTTAGTTACTGCAAGTCGGTTTCTAACTTTTCGTTAAAAATAATATTTTTTCCAAATACTCGTTTTTATAAATTAAACCTTTAGAAATTAAAATTACCATTTCACAACTAATCAATGATTTATGTAAATATAATAATATTGTTAGTGTACATTCTGTAATGTGAAACAACGACTGACAACGAACGGTAAAACCTGCAAAAGTTTATATTAACAACCTGTCTTTTGTTATTTTTATCATTCTTTATTATAAATATAGTTAAAAAAAACTAATATGTAGAATTACTAAGAAGTAGAAAACTCTTCTGCAGGAACCATTGCCCTTCCCTTCATTTTAATATCCTACTCGATCAAAATGGGCAGAAAAAAAATTGGATCCTCACAACTTAGATTTCAAAAACATTTTTGATATTTCAATTTTCTAATGTACCCAGTGTCAGTTGTGCTATCAAGACGTATCTAACGATACCTCATACGTTAAAATCCATCAAGCCTTTTAGGCTGCAGAACGTGGCAAACAATTATGCATACATACATACTCTTGAAAAACATAAATCTCCTTCTAGCGCAGTCGGGTAAAAAATTTTGGGTTTACGAAACCCGGATATATTCAAATCTCGGTTGTGGGTATGCCCGGGTGTACCGAGCGGACCGGGTGAATATCAGTCAGTCGTCAACGTGTTTCACGTCCAATACGATGCAGAGCTTTGTCACGGGGATTTGCGACATTGTTCCTGGGGTTAGGCGGCTCCAGGGGTTATGTGTTTGACCATAGCTTACGAATATGTTATGTATCCATTTAATAAGTTTATGTATCCATTATATCCATTTAATGTTTAGTTCAAAAGTTTTTAGAATCGGCGGACATCAATTTTCATGTCCGAAGGGGGTATGAAAATAGATGTTATGGTAGTTACCCAAAAAATAAAAGTTATATTTCGAAACAACGTTTACCGGTTTAGTTAGTATTTAAAAATACCGGCCATATTCTGTGATAATTTCAGCTCCCTAGCTATTACAATTCCTAAAGTACAGCCTGGAGACAGACAGACGTATAGAATGATAGACAGACGGACAGGCAGACAGATAGACTTATATCTTATTGCTAACAATAGGGTCCCGTTTTTCTGTTTGGGTGCGGAACCCTAAAAATTAGAGGGTTCATATTTTTCTCTTGCCTTTTACACTTTTACGATAGGCACGCAAACGTCTACCCAAAATAAAAGCTTACTACTGGTTTAAGCTAGTTGTCCTTTTTTAACCAGATCTTTCGCACAGCGGACTCTCCAGCCATTTATCGCAGACAGGTAATGAAACCGATTAACGGTTACGTAAAAATACGTCGGAGTCAATCCACCGCGCGCCACACACCGCGACAATTGAATGAGCGACAGCTCGGCCGAGCAATCCATTATGCAGATTCGCACCGATTGCGCCATTGTCGCCGCCGCCCGCCGCCGCCCGCCTATTACGCCCCGCACCATTTTATGGATATTGCGTGGATTAACGATTGATTGATGTAGATAGTGTGTCATAGGTTTTATATTACCGTTGAACTCACCTTGAATAACAAAATCTCTACACGTTATTAAACATTTTCGTAACGCAGTGGTCAAATCACAGGAGGACTCACAGAAAACTGGTGTGTTTCGTTCAGTGAGTGAGTCTACCCAACTTCCCTATTCCCTCATGAAGGTCGGCAACGCACTTGCGACTCTTCAAAGGGCACGAGTGTCCATGAGCGACAGCAGGTACTTCTCATCAGGTCGCTTGCCCCCTAATTATAATAAAAATAGTATCTCCTTCAATATAATAAAAATAATCCTTTGAGAGCTTTGATACCCCAGACACGTCAAACCCATAGCACAATAACATTGTATCAGGGGTTTAAAATGACTAATTAATTACACAGTGGGGAAAAAAAAATATCATGCTTTATCTCCCAAAAATCCCAGTCAAGTCAACTCACAAAATATTAATGACTCCTCATTGCTCAATCTAAAGTAATTATAACTTGGAAAGTGTATTTTCATCGCTTTATTAATTTCTAACTATTTCTTGGTCGAAGCTCTCACAGAGTTCCCCTGCGCTATGAAAAATTAACCTGTTCAAGTTTTCTTACAACACTTATCGCGCTTAAAAATGTATGCGAAAGAGAAAAATGTGCAAATTGCAAAGTAGGGTAGTAGATTCAGCTATAATTCATATCTATATATTAATACGCGAGCGAAAATTTATGGTTGACGTCTGTGATTTTTTAAAATAAATGGCCTGGTAACGAGACCTTTATGCCAAATTGAAGTCTATGATTGGTTTGAGAATAGGTGAAAGTTTTTTTGTAGCTCCTTACTATAACTTAACTATTTATGTTATGGTCGAATTTTGACCACAGGGCGACTTTAGACTGATCTAAAAAAAAATCCGAAAAGCATTTCAGAAGCCGTTGGAACACCTACAACACCATTGGATTTGCTTTAGTAAATTCAATGTTATGGCATCTCTTCATAATCAGTGATCACAAATGATGACACGCGAGAACGATTGTACAGAACTCAGAACATACGGCTCCGATCACCGACCATGATCTATGATCCCCTTTAAAGAACTTGAAGGAATAGGCGTTGTGGCCAAAGGGAAATCTTCCGACCGAGAGAGTGTTATACTCGTACTCGGTCAGGCCGAAGCCAACGTGATACTTATCATGTGTCGTATATATACCGCCGTGTTTCGAAAACTTCGATAGCGCGATGCAGTATTATTACGCTTAATGTGGGTACCGCCTCAAACTCGTTCGATTCGTTGACAAAGTAATATATACGATTGTGTGGATTCTTTGCACGATAATCGTGCCGAGTAAAGATCAATGATTATCGCCGATGATGTAGAGCTACAAAATACATAGCATCCAAATAAGATCTAATATCTATGGACGCTTAACACCACGTCAGTCTGGTCCCGTAATAAGAACCCGAAGGGCTTGTGTTACAGGTACCAGACAACGGAAACATGACAACCAACTGAGCCACAGAGGTCGAAGGAATAAGTACCGAAGTGAAGTTATTTTAAAGCGAGCACAGTGACGTCACTTCATACGGTGGTGGAGGCACGAGGACAGAGTCGGAGTGGGGGGGGGGGGGATTTGTACATATTACCATTACGTTAGCATCGCTATATAAAATCTTTGTAAACACGTAACGCGTTCACGGACCAATGTGAGAAGATGAACTCGCAGTCGGCACTCTGCAACTGTCGGTAATGCGAAAAGTGTAAATTTACTTGTTAGTTATATCACTGTTGTGAGTTGTGTACTTTAAATAATAAAGCAGTGTTAATTCAAATGTCGAGTGTTGGTTATTTCCAACATGAAATACTTTTTAATGATTACGTTCAAAAATTATTGCAATATTTTCTAAAAGTAATGTTATATTAAAATTTATGGCAGGTACGAATCTACTGAGTTATAAGCGGCAATAATTCATAGTCGCAACTGTCGGTTACCATAGTGTAAGTGTTTAGTGCGGATCTCGGATTCGGCCAAATCCGCCGGCCAAAGGACTTCGCCCTCATGACTATGTAATTATTTCTCCGCTATTAATATTTTTACCGGGGCTAGTGGCGTTGATTGCCTCTTGAATTTATTATCTAACTCGACGATAGCCCGTCCGCGTATTTATTAAGACCACCTGCCTCGACGCACCGAGTGAGTTACGACCACCACTCCGCTGATAGAATATTTTATTTCATCCCGTTGTTTACGCAAAATTAATGCGCCAGTGACTTTCGTAATAAAACCGAAGTGAGTTGAGCGAGTACTTAAAGCGTTATGTTTTAGTAAATTCCTTTTATAACTGTTATAAAGGTATATTATACCATAGAGAAATTATAAAATAATTTGTGTATGATTATACATACATCCTTGATAGCGTCAGTGGGATGCGAGTGGAAGCATCGAAGGTGGACTTCTTAGCAGTTTCAGAGATATCATTCACACAAAACTAAATATTATGATTAACTACGTACTTTAATTTTTTTTTGCGTTATTATCAATAATGTAAAAGAACATTTAAAAATATATTCGGAGGAAATTAGTATTAGATCTGTGGGTGCTAACGCTCTATGAAATATCCCGTGTTCAAGAGCCCACACCACCATAAAAGACGTTGTGCGACGTGTGCTGATCTCGACTTTTTAAAAATAAATAACTTTAATATACAGAGATGGTTGAGTATATAGGCAGTTAAATTATGTAACAAAACGTCTACAATTCCAAAGATTTAAGCTACCTTCAAAATGCTCACCGCACATACCCCCACACATTACAGATTTTAATACAGAAATCCGTATTAGTGGAGTACCGAAAATACCGGAATACCAACCTATTATCCAGATTATACGAATTGCATCGTCCAATCCATTCTCGGGGCTAAAATGGCGAATGTGTGCCCCGTAGTGGTATTTGTGCTGATTGCAAATATTACAGTTATTAGATAAACCTTGGTAACGCAAATGTTTGCGGGCTCCGCTCATTATTGTGATGAGTGGCCCGGGCTCAGGGCAAAATGCGTCAATCAAATATATCGTTTTATTAAGCGTGTGTTTATGCTGTTTAGGTGTAATCACTTACCAATTAGGCGTTTGTCAGCGTTTGCTGTACAGGTTAATCAGCCGTGGAGGAGTTATTAAAAAGTAACAGAAAAACATAATAGAATTATTGTTCTGAATACCAGGGGGGTTAGCCAAGATATTCAGCGTCACGAACCCTTATGGCATTTCATAAATTTTGCTTGACGATTCAACAAAGAAACGATAACGTTTATATCTTGGCTAACCCCCCTGATGTCATCATTTCGCAAGTACTTGGTAATCATGACAAAGGTATGGCATATTAGTACTAGACTAATAGAGGGCACGATCTTTTTATTTTAACTTCATAAAAGCAACTAAAATTAAACCAAGTAGGCTGTAACTCTTATGTAAATTTAATAACATATGTATGTTGAAAAATGTATGTATAATGAGGGAAATTTAAAGTGAGCCAGTTAACGGACCTACGTCATTTGGTCGGACTATGCCTAAGTCAATACCATGTAAGCCGTGAACCGTCGGCTAGGTTCGACATAACCCGGCCAAATTACTTAGACCCACAATGAGATATCTTTCAACTTCTCTGATTGTACCTGCTTCACGGTTTTTATCCCGACGTAAGGGTGTTCAATTGGATGAAATTTTTATGTATATTGCATACCTGAAAGCAAACGTTGTATCACATGATTTGGATTATAGAAAAACTCTACATCAAACAAACCCAAACAATAAGCATCTTTACATTAAAATTCCATAAAGCTTTGCATCTTAGACTATACCTAGATATTCGTGATACTTAATACTTAATCAGGGGTCAAAGTAAAGCTTACACTGCCAAAATATGGTTCTTAGCTTTAATCTTTTAACTTTCTCGTGAAAGACAGCCACTTCGGCTTCTGAGGGGTAAAGAAGAGTTACAGTAGTGTAGACGCGTATAGTAATAACATTATTTATAGCTCCAATACATCTGATATCAAAAACAGTATCGATTGCTCAGCAATGATCATAAAATTTTGCTCTCTTTTCAGCGAAGGCACCACAATCTGCACTAAAAATAATGAAGGTATATCCACGAAAATTATGAGACACAACAAAACTTATGATAAAAAGCACGAATACCTTTTCCATTCACAGCAGGTACCATTGTTTCGTGTTTAATTAGGCGCGAACAAATTCGTGAGCTGAGCAAATGGCCCCCGGTGAAGATCCTTTGTCCTTTGAAATGGAATTCACAACTTTCTTGTGTCCGTACCGTCGACTTTGAGACCGCACTTTAAAACGATTCCCTTTTAATAACTGAATGTGGTTACACTATATTGTTTTTAAACATACACTTCACTGCTGGGCTGTAAAGCCTATGGACATTGTATAAACCATATTTAAAAGACTCGTTATGCTAATCATTGAAGAGCCGATATTTTTGACTACACGATCAAATTGCCCTGTATGCACGTTCCAGGGAGTAAATGTAGTGAAACCGTAAAGACCTTGGTTTTTGAGTCATCTACCAAACCGCTAAAAAGGGTCTGCTTTTATTCTGTCCATAACTGCTTTTATTCTGTCCATAAAATGTGTACAGGGGGGTTATTATGATCTCTTATTCCCAGTCAAGTTCCAGCCAGTCAGCAGTCACGTGACACTAAATACGTA